>CAUYON010056576.1:0-47273 GCA_963573935.1 Arctocebus calabarensis
AAAATGTCTATATTACCCAAAGCAATATATAATTTTAAGGCAATTCCTATCAAAGCTCCATTGTCATATTTTAAAGATCTCAAAAAAATAATACTTCATTTTATATGGAATCAGAAAAAACTCAAATAGCCAAGACATAACTCAGAAATAAAAACAAAGCAGGAGGAATCACACTACCAGACCTGAGGCTCTACTATAAATCGATAGTGATCAAAACAGCATTGTATTGGCACAAAAACAGAGAGGTAGACATTTGGAACAGAATTGAGAACCAAGAGATGAATCCAGCTACTTACCATTACTTGATCTTTGACAAGCCAATTAAAAACATTCAGTGGGGAAAAGACTCCCTATTTAACAAATGGTGCTGGGTGAACTGGCTGGCGACCTGTAGAAGACTAAAACTGGATCCACACCTTTCACCATTAACTAAGGTAGACTCTCACTGGATTAAAGATTTAAACTATTAGATAGTTTCTAATAGTTTGGTAGTTTCAAAATATTAGAAAAAAGTGCAGGGGAAACTCTTGAAGGAATTGGCCTGGGTGAATATTTTATGAGGAAGACTCCCCAGGCAATTGAAGCAGCATCAAAAATACACTACTGGGACCTGATCAAACTAAAAAGCTTCTGTATAGCTAAGAACATAGTAAGTGTAGCAAGCAGACAGCCCTCAGAATGGGAGAAAATATTTGCAAGTTATGCCTCCGACAAAGGTTTAATAACCAGAATACACAGAGAACTCCAACATATTAGCAAGAAAAGAACAAGTGATTCCATCTCAGGGTGGGTAAAGGACTTGAAAAGAAACTTCTCCAAAGAAGACAGGTGCACAGCATACAGACACATGAAAAAATGCTCACCATCCTTAATCATCAGAGAAATGAAAATCAAAACTATTTTGAGATATCACCTAATCCCAGTAAGATTAGCCTACATGACAAAATCCCAAAGAGATGTTGGCATGGATGTGGAGAAAAGGGAACACTTCTACACTGCTGGTGGGAATGCACACTAATACGTTCCTTTTAGAAGGATGTTTGGAGAGTACTTAGAGATCTAAAAATAGACCTTCCATTCAACCCTATAATTCCTTTATTAGGTATTTACCCAGAAGACCAAAAATCATACTACAACAAAGACATCTGTACCAGAATGTTTATTGCGGCCCAATTCATAATTGCTAAGTTGTGGAAGAAGCCCAAGTGCCCATTGACCACGAATGGATTAATAAATTGTGGTACATGTACACCATGAAATATTATGCAGCCTTAAAGAAAGATGGAGACTTTACCTCTTTCGTGTTTACATGGATGGAGGTGGAACATATTATTCTTAGCAAAGTGTCTCAAGAATGGAAGTAAAAGTATCCAATGTACTCAGCCCTACTATGAAGCTAATTTAAAGGTCTCATATGAAGGCTATAACCTAACTATAGCACAAGAATATGGGAAGGGAGAGGAGGGGGGAGGTTGAGGTGGAGGGAGGGTAATTGTTGGGGCCACACCTGTGATGCATCTTAGAAGGGTACAGGCAAAGCTTACTAAATGCAGAATACAAATGTCTTTATACAATAACTAAGAAAATGCCATGAAGGGTATGTTAAACGGTTTGATGAAAACATTTCAGATTGTATGTGAAACCAGCACATTGTACCCCTTGATTGCACTAATGTACGCAGCTATGATTTAATAAAAATAAATAAATAAATAAATAAAGGCAATGCAGATCTCACTGGGCTTCCACTGTGTTTTAGTCTGTTGTTACATTCTCATAACTCCTCTTCCTGTTACCTCTGAAACTTCTCTCCTACTCAAGCCCTTCTTCCTCACCAGAGCCCTGGGGCCCTGGCTTTAGCTCACATGGGGGCTGGTTATCTAATCAAATGGTTCCTGGGGTAGAGCTGTCCATGGCTCCCGTACCTAGAAGGAGCACTCCAAAATCCTCTGCAGAGCACCCAGGTCCTTTCAAGCTGGTGCTGTTTTCTTTCCCAGCTCCTCACACCTTGCTGCGCCTGCCCAGCACCCTTACGCTCTCACCCTGCGGTGCCACCTGCTCTACCTTCCTGCTTCTGCGTGTCAAGGCACAAGCCCGGGCTCCTGAACCTACCTCACAGTTCACTTCTGTCCAAGTCCATTCAAGTGGTAAATTCTTTCTCCCCTCCTGGGAAAAGCCTTCTCTGATCCCCAGATAGCCTTGCTCCCAGGTCCTATAACATTACCCACTCCTGCCCCGTAGGTTTGTTTCTCTACTTATCTCATCTAGTAATGAGAAAATTTGCAGGGGTGTTTGCTTAGCTGGCACGTAGCACACCCACGGTGCCCAGGACTTAGCGCACAGAAGTGCCTGTGGAAGGAACGAAAAGCTCTGTACTTCTCACTGGACTGCCCGTCCTTTAGTTCCTGGTGCCTATTATACTTGTATTTCCTGAGTACCAATCTGATGCTCCCTCATGGTTGTTGAACATGTACTGAGCACCAGGCAGTGTTTTAAGTGTGCTGTATGGATCAACTCATTTAAAATTCGTACTAGCTGGGTGTGGTGCTGGGCGGGCACCTGTATCCCAGCTACTAGGCAGCTGAGGCAAGAGGATCGCTTGAACCCAAGACTTTGATGTTGCTGTGAGCTATGACACCATGGCATTCTAGCCTGGGGCAATAGAATGAGATTATCTAAAAAACAAAATAAAATAAAATTCATAGTAACTATGCGAGGTCAGTGTCATCATTAACCCTTCTTACATGTGGGATCTGAGGCACAGAAAGGTAGCTGACAAGCTGTATGACCTTGAACAAGTAATTGGCAAAGCCACAGCTCCCACAGAGCAGCTGGTTGCAGCGTATGCCCACCTCACACTGTGCCACGCTGCTTGTGCATCTGTGAGTGCTTGGCAACTGAGGGAGGGACCACAGGGAATCCTTCCCAGCTTTGACAGCAGTAGAAGCCCTGACCCTATTTAAATAGAAAATGAAAGATGCATTAGGGCAGTGCCTGTGGCCCAGCGGGTAGGGCGCTGGCCCCATATACCAAGGGTGGTGGGTTCGAACCCAGCCCTAGCCAGCTAAAACAGGAATGACAACTGCAACAACAAAAAAAAAGAAAAAAAAAGATGCATTAGAAACGCCGTTTCTCTTATGAATAATGCCATAGATTTTATTGGGAGGGGTTGAAATTGTGAGTTGGGTGGTCATTCTAGAAGGTTCTGGGGCTACCATGTGAACTTGGCTCTACCATGCTGCCATGGAATAAGCCACTCCACTTCCTTCAACCACCCACCTCATAGCCATGTGGCCCAAGACACATTTCTTAACCTCTATGTATAAGCCTCAGTTTCCTTATCTGTCAAATTCAGATCCAATTATTAGAGATCACTCAGGACTGTGAAGATTCAATGAGTTAACATTCATATAGCACTTGAAACAGAGTAGGGCGTTTTATTGTTACCCAAAGCCTGGCACTCATCCCCGAGGTTACAATGGGAAAATGAGAAGTGATTTGAGAAGGAAAAAGAAGTTTACTTTTTTGCTGGCAAATGAGGAGGCCGTCAGACTCCTGTCTCAAGTACCAGCATCCCCCTTCTGAGCAGAGATACAGAGCTTTTAAAGGAGATGATTCTGTCTTCCGCTAAGACGCTAAGACAACCTTGTGACCTTCGGGCCTCCACCCAGATTCATCCCGTACCTGTGGCAGAAGGAATGAAGGGCACCACCTACCCCTTCAGCCCCTCTGGCCTGAGGCAGGGATGTAGTTTTTAGTTCTCAAAAAGAATAAGAAGGTTTTGAAGAGACAAAAAACATTTTTACCCCTTTAGGCCATTTTGTCTGTTACATAATTAAGTGCTCAAAAAATAAGGAGGAGAGCTGGGCATGGGGAGGTGTGTGCCTAAATACCTAGCTACTCGGGAGGCCGAGGTGAGAGGATCACCACTTGAGCCCAGGAGTTGGAGGTTGCAGTGAGTTACAGTCATGCCACTGCTCTCCAGCCTGAGTGACAGAGTAAGAATTTGTCTCAAAAAAAAGTTCCTTTGAAAGTGGAGAAATTATGAATAATTTATTTATTTAAAAAATAAAAGAAAAAGGTTTTCCCCTTGAGGAGGGGCACCAGAGCCAAGCAATCATGCAGGTGGTTTGCAAATAGCTGTTAGCACCCTTTCCAAATGAGTAAGAGAGGGAAGAGAGAGCGAGGATCCAAACTTGAGCCAATCCCGTCACTTCTCAGCAATGGACATTTAACATTAGGAAAAGGAGGCCATTGTAAATGTTGGCTGAAAGGAAAAGCTGGGGACACAACACAAATAAACAGTAACTTTAGAAATTCTCTGCAGCTCAGTAAGAGTGTCTGACCACATATTTATACTTGGAGAATACCTCTCTTTTGAGGAATTCAAGCAGCTTTTAAAAATCAGAGCGTCTAGCTTTAGGGCACTCTGTTTTGTGAACAATTTTCAGGGCCTGTTTTCTCCTCCCCCTCGGTCACCTTTTTTCCTCCCTTCTCCTCCAGCTACAAACTTTCCCTCACAAACAACTTTATTAAATGCTCTAGTAAAACCCCAGAGTTCCTTTTTGTTTATTTTGAGAGGAAACGGTTCAGAATAAAAGTAAAAAAAAAAAACCAGAGAAATACTCAGTCCCCTCGGCTGCCTGCCAGGAAAAATGCTAGATGTCAGAGGCCTTGCTGAGAACCACCAGCCACATGCTGGAGGGATGGCCCCCGCCACACAGCCTTCCGGGGGTTACACCAACGCCTGAAAACAGGGTGTCTGTGAGAACTCTGCTCCAACCACGTCCCGCAACCAGTCTTGGAGTCAGTATTAGGGCCTTAAGTGTCCAAATCAGCCGCTAGTTAGAGGCTGAGATCTGAGGTTATATGCAAAGGCTTAAACAAGGGGCCAGGTCCGTGGGTGAGAAGGCCGCAGGTCCTGGTCCACTACTTACCACTTGGAGATTTTGCACAAATTGCTTACGGTCACAAAACTACTATTTCTTCCTCTTTAAAATTAGGAACAAGGTGGCGCCCACTTCACAGGGGTGTGGTGAGAATCAATCAACACTCCCAACACATCTCCGTACCTAGGCTGTAATGTCAGTCACTCCCACCGTGTGTTCCCAGCCCTCGGCATTCACAGGCGGAAACCAGCGCCTCTTACTACAGCTTCTGGTCTGAGGCCTCTGGGCCATGACACTCTGAGCTTATTTTCATTGGTTCATGCCAAAAAGCCACCCTGGAGAATCTGGGTGGGTTTGATTTGTGTAGCTCAAGGATGAATTTCCAGGACAAAAGAAGCCTAAAAGGAAGTAACTTGAATCAAAGGCAAGTGATTTCTCTCTCTCTCTCTGACAGAGACTCACTCTGCTGTCAGGGCTGCCAGGCAGCAGCATTCTCATAGCTGTCTGCAAACTCCAACTCCTGGCTCAAGCCATCCTCCCACCTTGGCCTCCCCAAGTGCTAGGATTACCAGTGTGAGCCGCCATGCCCAGTTGCTGTACTTATTAATAATGGTACCTACCATTGTTTGAGCACCTAGTGCATTATTCCATTTAATCATCACAACAGCCCTTATGAGAGTATTTTTGTCTCACTCTGTAAGTAAACTGAGGCTCTCAGAGGCTTACCCACCTGGGAAGTGTAGAGCTGAGATTGATTTCTACAATTGTCAAACTTCAAACTCTCTTCTCTCTCATGTCCACTGTAAGGCCTTAGGGATGAAATATCAAGATTTGTAGTGTGATCTAGAAAAGCTCAGTGTTTTCACTCAATGTGAACTTATGGCAAGGGCTCAAAAAGTGATTCTTTCAGTGTCCTGTGACCCCCTTCAGAATCAGGGTCCTCAGTAAACGCTCTTCTCATAGGCACGTGTTTGCCTGGGGACTCTGAGAAAGACCTGCCTTTACTCACAACAGAAGGAGCTGGAAAAGTCCAGGCTGGTGCCCTGCAGCTTCTTGTCTGTCCACACTCGGCGGTGATGCCTGGCAGCAGGGCAGGGCTCTGATCAGAGCACGCAGTGTCCCACATACTTGTGTGTCAGGATGTATTTTACAAAGATGACTACAGATAGTTTCACCCCACACGCTGTTCTGCTACGCGATCTTGCAACTGTGCCATCATGGGGTGGAGTGTAGGTGTGTGAGGTAATGCACATGCTAATTAGCTCCATCCATCCATTCTATAATATATATATACTGTATTTCAAAACATGTTGTACTCTATAAATATACGCAATTTTTGTCAGTTAAAAAAAGAAATGGATGCCCATAAATTCATGAGTGGATTAGCAAAATGTGGTGTATGTGTGTATAATATGGTAGTGGTTCACAACCTTCTTGGCACCAGGGACTACTTCTATGGAACACAGCATGGAAGGTGGGGAGGGGAGGAATCTGACAGGAGTTGGAGCTTGGGTGGTGATGGGGATGATGGGGGACAGCTGTAAATACAGAAGAAGCATCACTTGCTCACCCACTACTCCCCTTCTGTGTGGCCCTGTTTCTACCGGACCATGCATGAACAGGTGCAGTCTGTGGCCTGTGGTTGGGACTGCAGTACTATGGTATACTACTCAGCCATGAAGAAGGGGGAATTAAGGCCTTTTGCAACAATTTGGGCACCATTATCCTAAGCAAAGGATCTAAAGATGGAAAAACAAACATCCCATGTACTTGCTATTGAACTAGACCTGACCAATGAGCACACATGAGCGCAGAGGAAAGGACAATTCCGTGGAAATCAGCCAGGGGGAGGGGCGAAAACCCACCTGACAGGTTCAGGGAATACTTACAAACTTGACTTAAACATAACAAAATTGATCCATGTAACCAAAAGCTACATAGCCCTGTAATATTGGGGGGGAGGGAGAAGTAGGGTATAGTCCTCTCACTCCTGAATCTGCTGGTTTTGGGACTCGCTTGACTAATAGAAGTTGTGTGTGAGGTTCTAGGTTTTCTGAGGTAGGGCCACAGGAAGCACGCCAGCTTCCGCCTGGATCTCCTGGAACATTTACTTCTAAGTTGCTGTCTCTGCGAAGCCTGGCCCACACAGAGAAGTCACCTGTTTAGACTCCAGCTGGGTCTCTGTCCACTGTGGCATCAGCCTCGTGAGTGAGGCATCTGGGATGCCCAGCCTCACCAAGCCTTCAGATGGCTGTGGCCTCAGCAAAGATCAGCTCCATAGTTTGCAGGGTCCAGAGGAAAATGAACATTCTGCGTTCTATGTTCAAAGAGTATTACTAGATTCGGGTCAGCAAAAGTAGAGCACTAACCAAGCAGGAGGCCCTTCTGTGCACGGCCGCGCCGGTCACTGTCATGAGGCCAGCTCAGGCTCTGGTAAGCTGTGACTGCTCTTAACAGAAAGAAGAAAAAAACACGAAACTCTGTACATAATTTAAAGAAATTTATTCTGAGCTGAATATAAGTGATTATTGCCTGGGATCCATAAAACCCTGGGGCCTTCAGCAAGTGGTCTTGAGGCAGTCCCGTTACAGTTTGGTTTTATATATTTTTAGGGAAACAGGAATCGCAGGTGAAATCATACATAAAACAATTTGTTCAAGGTGTACATTGGTTTAGCCAGGAAGGGTGGGATGTCTCCAAGCTGGGGATTACAGGTCATAGGTGGGTTCATAGATTCTTAGATTTATAATTGGTTGAAGAAATAAAGCTTTGTTTAAACGCTCAGATTCAAAAGAAAGGAATATTTTAAGTTAAGATCAGGAAGTCTGCTAATGAGAGAGAGGCTGTAGTACACAAACTCAAAGTGAAGCAAATTGATGCCTCACACAGCCTCAAGTCTTGTTTAAGATTTAGTATCTTGTTGCCACAAAGAGTCTGTTTTTTCAGTCTCTTGATCTCTAATTTTAACAGTAATGCTGTTCAATTGTTGTGTATAAACTCTAAAAGGGATAGATAGGATATAAAACAGGTGTGTCCCACCTCCCTTCCCTGTAGTTTTAGGTCTGTCTGGAGTTCCTGGGTAAGGGGTGGGGTGAAGGCTTTGAGTTCAGTTGGCAGGGCCTTAGGATTTTGCATTTTTAGTTTACACTGCAATAAGTCAAAAGGTCCCAAGTGAGAACTTCCCAAATGAGCCCAGCCAACCTACAGAACCATCCGACACAAAGATTGTTATTCTCTTTCCCTAAGTTTTTGTTTTTACATTTTTAAATTTTAATTTAATTTAATTAATTAATTTAGAGACAGAGTCTCACTTTGTTGCCCAAAGTAGAGCACTGTGGCGTCACAGCTCAACCTCCAACTCTTGGGCTTACGTGATTCTCTTGCCTCAGCCTCCCAAGTAGCTGGGACTACAGGTGCCCACCACAATGCCCGGCAATTTTTAGCAATTGTCATTGTTGTTTGGCTGGCCCAGGCTGGGTTTGAACCCGCCACCCTCGGTGTATGTGGCTGGCGCCATAACCACTGAGCTACAGGCGCAGAGCCTCCTTCACTAAGTTTTAAAGTGGCTCATTATGCGGTAATAATTAAAACAGTCCCACAAAACAGCTGCAAGGAGCCTTAACGAGAAACATATTAAAAGTGGCAAGTCTATGAAAAGACCCTCTGCTCGGTTACATACAAGGAGGTTGATTTTTTGACTTTACACAACAAAACACATAATCCCAGGTGTGGAAGTGAAGCTTCTGTGGACTCAGAGACCTTCATTTAGGCAGACTTGCCAGAAGAAGGCAGGCCGGTGCCTTCCTCAGAGACGGCTAAGGAAGGGACATCACCATAAAAAGTAAAAGTCAACATGTCGCCGGACAAAGAGGGCCCAGCCGCCTGTCAGTGTCAGCCAATATGCAGAGAATTATTGAAAGATTTCTAAGGAATGCAGCATTTCTGTGTACCATGTCAAATCAGAGCACTTGAATATTTCTACGCAAGGTAATACTAAGTCTATACATGATATGTGGCCAACAAAAACCAGCAAGGGACAGCACAGCCTCTAGGGTAGAAAATGCCCACTCTTGGGCCCTGGTCTTTTCCCATGTGAAAGAGCAAAGTGCAGAAAACAGTGGTGACGTATCTCAACCAGGTAAAAACCTGTCATTTGTTCTCGTGTTAATAATTCCTGAGACCTTGAGTATTCACATACTTAAGAACTGGCGTTTGTCATCAATATCCTCATAGACCAAACGGAATCCCTGGAGGAAAATCCCAGTGTGTTTACCCAGTCTGACTGCACTAATCTGGACAGCTAAGAAGCAGGTGCTTGGAAGCTGGCTGAGACCCCTTGCAGTAGATATTTATGAGTAGTCTCTTTGAGCCTTTGTTTTCTCATCTGTAAAATGTGGGTTTAAAATACCGGCCGCCATACAGTGGAGATGTAGGCATGAAGCTTAGGAAGAGCTTTTCTCTCTTTCTCCTCATAGGAGCTTGAGGCACCAGCACATTGGCGGAGAGGATATGGACCTCAGATAAGGGAGGGTAGACCTAGGGTCCCTGAAATTACAGGTGTGTCTAGCTAGACCAGAAAAGAAAGTCGACTGAGATGTCTCTTTTAGACATGAAAGGCTTTGGAAGGGGAGAAAAAGACCATTTCCTGGAATCTAATTCTTTCTGCCTGTGTGTCTGCTGCTTTAGACACAGCCCTTGATTTCCGTTCTATTTTTCTCACCACTCTTCTGACAGGACCTGCCTAGGCAATAAAGTATCATCTTTGTGATGTCCCTGAGGGAAGTGGGGCATGAAGTTGGTGGTGAGCGAATAGGTCCGAATATGGAAATTCCCAGCTCTGCCACTTACTGTGTGACCACGACATGTCTGGAAGCCTTTCAATCCTACCTAACTCCCAGTCATTAATTCATTTGCAGGTATTTTTTTGAGCATCTCTGTTTGCCAGGTACCGTGTTATCTGTTGGGGATAGATAGTTAACAAGACACAATTCGACCCTTATAAACTTTGCATTTCTAACAGGAGATGGAGAATAAACCAAGAAATATAAATATGTCAGATGGTGACTAGTGTTGTGGGAAAAAAAAATAACCAGGACTCGAAGGGAAGGAGCAGATTACTCTTTTAAGTAAGCGGTCTGAAGAGCCTTGATAAGTAGGTGACTTTTCAGTAGAAATTGAAGAATGTGGCCGAGCACACTGGCTCATACCTGTAATCCCAGCACTCTGAGAGGCCAACGCAAGAGGATTGGTTGAGGTCAGAAGAGACAGACTGAGCAAAAGTGAGACCCCATTGCTACTAAAAATAGAAAAATTAGCCAGATATGGTGGTGCGCACCTATAGTCCCAGCTGCTCAGGAGGCTAAGGCAGGAGGATCTCTTGAGCCCAGGAGTCGGAGGTTGCTGTGAGCTAGGCTGAGGACATGGCACTTTACTCAGGATAGCAGAGTGAGACTCTGTCTCAAAAAACAAATGGAAGGAAGGGAAAAAAGAAGGAAGGAAGGAAGAAATTGAAGAAATCAAGACAGTGGGGGATGTTCCAGACTATTGTGATATTTACGTGAGATAGTGCACATCAACTCTTAACATAGCGCCCAGAATACACTGGGTGCTATACCAATGTTAAGGGTTTAAATTAACACAGAAAGTATTTCATTATAGAGAAGGCAACAAGCAGGTGGAAATCCCTCTAGTGCCACCTAAGACACTCCTGTGGGATCCTTAATCATTGAGAAAGACAGGAGAGAAGGGTTATGTGTCAGGGGACTTTGTATGCACACATTTTATTGCAGGCAATAAAATGCCAATTCTATAAACAAAGTAGTTCTGTGGGAGTGGAGTGTTTTAATTCAACACAAAAGAGAGTGGGAAAAAGATGACCCATAGTCAAGCCATCAGATTCACATTCTCTGTAAGAAATATTCCCAACTCTGAAGTTGGCATGTGCATTGAAATATTCCTCATCATCAACAATAATAATGATGATGATGACATTAATTATGCTGTTTATAGGTCTGTAAATGCTTTTCTTCCAAACACCTCAAGTGTTTTATAGACATGACCTAATTCACCCTTACAACTTCCTCAAAGACAGGGGTAGCCTCGCTTAATGGATGGGGAAACTAATGTGTAAAGAAGTTAAGTAACTCCTTCAAGGTCACAATTCAAGGTCAAGCAAATACCTAGGCAACTCTGATCCGGATCCCAGACTTTAGTCTCCAAGTCAGCTCCCTTTCTGCCTACCTCTCATTTTCTGGATCTTGAGATGACAAGGTGGGTGCAGAGAAAGGGAGGCATGATGCTAGAGGCATGTTCTTGAAAACAGCTCAGCCCAAACTGGGAAACGTGTTCCAAAAGGTGAGCGTGCTAAAATCTGTCAGTAGTCTTATGATGTGTTATGGGGCTGGTTTTATTTCTGTATGATAAATTCCTAACTATACACAATCTTGATAGTGAATTTCTAGGATTCTATAAATGTGTTTAAATATCATCCTTTTCCTTAGCAACTGATAATGCAGGCAATTAGCTGACGTGTCCAATATGCTGTGAAGTCACGTCTGTCCGGGGGAGTGAGTAACGGCTCTCTAGTTTTATACATATGTTTCTCCTGAATTTGGAAAATTAGTCTTTTACCACCTTCTACTCCCTTGGTGTATCTATAATTCAATTTATGAGCCTTCACAGGGCCTGGCCCTCCCTGGAAATCTGGCGACTACATTCAAGTGAAGCCACCCTCTGATAAAGTCTCGGATGGCCAGCCCCCTTGCCTTGCCCAAGTAACAGACCTGTCCATTCAGATGGCTGCAGCCTCATAGCGGCCACACGACTGCCTGTCCTTGCCTTCAGTTAGAGAGAGAGAACACAGCGCTCGTGAAATTGCTCTTTCAGTCTCTGGTTGGAGCTTTTAGACATGCTAGAACTTGCTCCATTTTCCTTTCCATCTCAGGGATCTTTATTCTACTCCCTGGAGCTGTGTTGGGGGAAATCCAGGCTTTGGTTTAGTTGAGACAGTATTAAAAAAAAGCGGCAAACTGAAGTGAAATAGAAGCAGTAAAAATAACTATTTCAGCACTTTAATTGTTCATTTGTGATAATTGAAAACCAAGAAAAGTACAGATACAGCAATGATCACCCCCATGGAAAACCTTAGTGGAGGACGGTTCTGGGGGTCAGACCCTCCAGGGGGCCAGGGCTGTGGCAGCTGCCCTCCTACGTGAGTCCACGGGACTGACTTGCCCCGCCAGCCTCATTTCAGGTGCACGAGAGCCATCTTCACTGCATTCTGCTTAGTACCATGTGCTGCCTGTCGGGATTCTGCCCTAAGAAAGGGAAAGACCAGGGACACCTGACTGCCAGGCCCTGAAACTGGAATTCTCCTGGTTAGGCACAAAACAACAATAGACGTTGGCAACATTACAGTGGCCAGAGTGGCAGGATCAGAACTTTGACCCCTGATCTGCTGTGACTGTTGGGTGATGGAGCAGCCAAGTTGGCCAGGAAAGTCACCTTCCTACTTGAGAAATGGTCTCACCTCTTACAGGATACATTCCTCTCAAGTTCCATCTCCAAGTAGTTTGTTGAAGCTGATTTTGCATTCATCAGCAGTGTTTCAGTCTGGGATGGTGACGGCTGAGTTCATAGAAAATGTGGATTCCAAAGCTAAAGTGCTCCAAGCAGCTGCTTGGAGGTGATGAAAACTGAAAACTTTAATTTCCTCAAGTAGGTGGATCAGTCTGTTCTACATTTGAATTTTCTCCTTGCCTCTTAGCTTCTAAATCCTGTGGAGTTGCTGAAGTCTGACTTTGGAATAGCACACAGCACGTCTGCGAGGCTAATATTCATGACCGTGGCTCCTAGAATGATGGTGACAGTGAACATGAGATGACTGACCCGCACCCTAACTAACATCTTTCCTAGCCTATGCCTTGGATACGTCCTCTGAGTTGTCTCTTGAGATACCTTTTTTCCAGTCACCCAGGCTAAAAGATGGGGGCTAATTTTCCAACATTCTATTGATTTCACTGAGAAACACTTTTTGTACCTGCCCCTCCTCTCCATACCTAATATCTGTTCTCTTCACCCATGAATCAATTCAAGAGACCCCAAACTAAAAAAAGACATCAACCTTGATGGTGATTATCTCTAGAGAGATTCCTACATTTTTAGCTGTACGTTTATGTGTCCTTAAAACTTTTAACTGGTGTGAACTTGCGTTTGTATTCAGTAAACAGTTTTTAATAAAAAAATGAGTTGGTAAAGGCGTGTTATTCCAAGTGGCCTCTCTGCTGCAACGGGAAGGGGTGAGCCAGGCACCTTTGAGAACAAATCTGTCCCTGTAAGGTTTTCACATGTCACATAGCTCAGATCCAAACTACAGTTCCTGTGCTGGCTGCCAAGGCACAACTGTCTTCTATAATTAGAAAAGCTCAGTCTGGATCTTAGACAATGTCACCTGACAGACACGGAGGACAGGTGCGTTAGGAGGGACTGTGGGAGGGAAGGAGGGGTGAAGGAATGAGGGAAAGAGAAACCAGTCCTACACCACGCCTGATGTGAATGGTTTTGCAAGACCCCTCAGCGCCTGACGTGCAGGTAGGGCCAGCATTTCTCCCACACCCGCTGTGGAGACTCCTGGTTTATAGTCAGGAGGGGAGCCGGCAGCCTTCCCGACCCACCCCTCATCACACATCACGGTGCTATTTCCGGAGTTGCCCCTGCAAGCTGCCTGTCCCAGGGGTCCAGTCCCAAGGGGACCTGTGTGCTTTGTGGCAGCTCTACTGAGGCAGGCTGGACAGTCCTCATGGTCAGCCAGCAGCTGCTGCTCATTTTTTAAGAATAGCTGCTTGCAGAGCGAGGGAGGGACAACACAGAGCACCCCGGGAAAGGAGTTTTCCCCTGGCCTCCTCACTGCCCACTGGACCCAAGCAGGATTGGGCCACACCTGCTCCACATGGGTCCAGAACCTGAAGCCTGCGAGGGCTGCGTGTCTGTCTCCACGTGGTGCCTCTGCCCTGCAATTAGTGCTTGTGGGGACTCTGAGATTAGGCCACAGCTTGTGTTTGCTTTTGTGATCAAGTGAGTTGCTGAGGTATGGGAAAAGGTTCTGGAAACCTTTGCTAAGCCTGTCTTCATTAATGAGTACCTCCCTCCGCAGAGCACCTGGATTATGTCTGCTGAGCAGGGAGGATCCAAGACTTGCTCAATAGAGGTCTCCTGAGTAGCTGGGATGAGGTGGGCCTGGGCTCCGGAGGGGGCCATGCAGGGCTTGGCTGTGCCACCTTTGTGAGTTCTAGCTTTCTAATAAGAACATCTGGCTTTTAGTCTAGACTCTAGTCTAGTAACTGAGCAGGCAAGTTGTTCGACTTCTCTACATCTCAGTTTTCTCATTCATAAACTGGGATAATTACAGTTACCTTGCAAGGTTGTCATGGGATCAAATGAGAGATAATGTCATGAAAGCCTTTGTAAGTTAGGATAGACCCATGTGAGCTGTTATTACGGGTAATTCTAGTGACTGGTGAACAATAAACTGGTGGAACCAACAATCCCGTTGCCACCGACCTAAATCTTAGGAGCAATTTGCCAATTCCACCCACCCCACCTTCTAGGCACAGCCAGCCTCCTCCTCCTTGACTTTAGTGAAAGACGAGAGAGAGAGAATCATTGTAATTTTCCTAATTAACTGTCTCAATGGGAGCCCCGTGAAGATGCCGCCAAAGGCCAAGGCAGCTGGAGTAGAGCTCACTCAGGCTTCTCCCGCAGGTGGCTTTCATCCGGTTCTTTTCCGTGCTCTGAGTCGCAGGCTGTCTTCTCACTATCAACTGTGCAGACACCAGAGGGAGGGGGCGGGTCCCCGTCCTGCCACAGTGGACCACGTGAGCACTCGTGACTTCCATTTTTCACAGAAGCATGGAGCGCACCCCTGTCCTAAGCGTCTGTAATTCTGTGGGAATTGCGTTCCCTGTTGCCCCCACACCCATTTCAGAGAAGTTTCTTCAGCCTTTTTGGTGGTAGGCATGTGTGATTTCTGCTAGGAAGGGACTAAAAGCAAAATGAAAAATCACAAACACAGTAACCCTGGGAGGTGCCTGCTCTTCTCGGGGGTGGGTCACAGGGGGGAAAGCCAGCACAGGGTCGGAGCAGATTCTGATCCAGAAGCTGCATCAATCCTTAGCCTCATCGTAGGGATATTCTGCAATTTTGACGAGCTAATCAGCTAAGTCTCGGTTTCTTTATTTTTAAATGGGGCTAACATCTGCCTCTTTACAGCCTTTTTAGAAGGAGTGCCTTGTGGTCGCTTACTATACAGCAGAGGTTGGTCCTGGAATCTGAGGTACACCAGGCCACGCAGCTCTATGCAGGTTAAGCAACAAACATAGAATCACGCCTGCACAGAGCCCAGAAGGACAGCATTGCCAGCTGCTGTCCGTCCTTCCCTTCTCCGCAGCAGTTCTCCCCAGGACCTTTGTGTTGAGTTAGTGGCTGAGCATTCCTGTTCTCAAGTCACTCAGACTCACTCTCTTCAAAACATCTCAGGCGTCTAACGCGTAACTACCACAAGTTTGGTAACCCCTAGCAGAGTCCTGGGATTTGCCACGGGACACAACTGCCAGCCCCTCTCCTTGACAGTCAGCTTGATGCCATGGACTGACAGTGACAGGCCGGACATAGGCCAGCAGAGGGACTGGGCAGCAGGGATGCCAGCACACATACTTAGAGAGGACCAGCTGGGACACATCACTCTGCCACTTAGCTTGATTATCCTTAATGGGCTCGGTCCTGTCTACCTGGAGGAGAGAACTCCTGGGGAGATTCTCTGAATGTATTTTTTGTCTCATTCATCCCAACCTTCTCTGATGACTCTAAATCTCTGTCCTTGCCCCACTTGTTTCCCCTGAGGTCTAATCTACCACCCGTGTACTGCTTGTCTCACTAGGAAGTCTGTCCACCTTGGCAGGTCCCAGCTGGATGTCCCCACCCACACGTCACTGGGCACTTTCCCTCCAGGGGTCCCCACATTGGTGAATGATGCTCCACCCACCCAACTGCCCAAACAAAGGGATGTCCTTGACTTCTCCTCCCACAGCCGATCTTTCATCAAGCCTAGGCAGTTTTACTTCCCAAGTATCTCCAGGATTCATCTACTAGCCACTAGCCAAGAACAGGCTATGATTATCTTCCGCCCAGATGATTGCAAGAGCCTCCTGACTGGTTTGCTTGCTTCTATTCCTGCCCCCACCCTCAAGCCACGTTCCACAGCAGGGATGGCGTGAAGTTGCAGGTCTGATTGTGCCACAGGGTTCTTTGCTGAAATGTTTGATAATGGGGGCACCAGCACTCAGAGAGGACAGCGCAAGCTCCCTGACACGGTCACTAAGGCCCAGCGTGGTGGGCGTCGAGCTCACTCCTGCAACCCTCCCGCCTGGCCTGTCACCTCTTCCTTCCTCTCACCTGTGTCCTGGTCTGGTGGCTTGTCTTGGCTGCATATTAAAGTCACTGGGGCTTTCAAAGCTGGGCTCTATCCAAGTCTGACGAGATCAGAACCTCGGCGGGCTGATGCTCCATTCCTGTGGGCACCGTGCACCCTCATCTTTTATCCTTCACACATGTTCTCGGCTGTGCCTGAAACTTATCTTGTAGCCTCACGTCCCCTCCTGCCACCTGGCTCCCTCACTCAACCAACAACACTCAACTGGGCATTGGCCTCATGTTGTCCTCCAACACCCTCCCCCACCCTGCTGCCTGCAGAGAGGCCACTGTGTACCTTGCCTTGTGGCCGAGCGCCTGTGACCCCGTCAGCCTTGCCTGTGTACTCCGCTGGACGAGAGGCTCTGGGGAGCCGGGTCGGGCTGAGTCCCAGCCCGTAGCACGTGCTCAGAGCATTGTGGAGACAATTGGTTAGCTTGCTGCAGTCACCCTGGCTACCCCAGATTCGCCAGTCCTTTTTGGTAGCAGAGTCTCTAGCCATATCCACTTCTGAGTTCTTTTACTCACTCATTTGAAAATTCTAACGAACTTTGAGAATCTGGTTTGTGATTGATACTAATCACCCTGAAATAAAATTGGACTTTCTCAAATGAAAAATTCCCCGCAATTGGGGCCAGAGACAGATCTGAAGAGAGGCCAAAACAAGTCTCAATTTCAGTTCGTTTGAGATCCAGGGGCTCCCTCTGTCTGTGCCTGCCCTACCCATCTTCCTTGCAGGGAGCCAGGCCAGGAATTCCCCAGGATTGTCCTTCTGGATGCTTGAGACCTTGAACAAGAAAGGTTAACAAATCTAAGAGTTTATAGCAAACCGGAGTTGATGGCTTAGACAGGCAGACTAGCTTCTTATCCATCTGAGAAATGAAAACACAGGTGAACATCGACCCTTCCCACCCTGTTCAAGGGGCCTCTGCCCCACAACAGGTTAGAGGTGCACCTGTGAACACCACAAAGCCAGGGTCCGAAGGGCATAGGCTGGTTGGTGCAGAAGTTTCTCACTCTTCACCAGCCTCACAGAGCTGCAAGATGACCCAACTATGGCTGAACCAAGGAGAGTAAAACTAACCAGGTGGGAGTGGAAGAGGACAGGAGAAGAAGGAGCAGGGGGGCAAAGAAGAAACAGAAATTTTAATTACAACAGTGATTAGTGATGACATTGGCTAACATTCCCGGAGCACCTGTAATACACCAGGCATTTGTATCCTGACAAAAAGCCCCTCAAACTCCAATCACTGGTGTGAATGTGACCCTGCGTTCTTAACCATGGTGCCAGAGATGTGTTCATGGAGTCAACTTGAGAAAAGGCTAACAGCTTAGGAACTGAGAAGAACTGGGCAGCTGGGTTGCCTGCTCTCGTGGCAGTGGGGAGGCTTGGCAGATGTGGAGGTTTTGAAGAGAACAGAGCCATCCTGAGCTGGCGATGGTTGATCAGGCACCCTGAGTGTGCTGATGAAGGCTAGAACACAGCTGTGCTCCACCTCCTGGGGAAGGGACTTGGGCGGGGATCAGGTGGCATCAGAGGGGATGACAAGTCATTAAAGAGGTGGGGGCAAGAGGAAGATGAGTTTCTCCTTCCTGTTGGGGTTGAGGTCTGCTGGACTCCATGGGTACAGTGGTAAACAGGACACACATGGCCCTGTGATCACAGAGTTTATGTCCTAGAGGGGTGACAGACAAGAATTGAGCCGTGCGGCAGATAGGGGACGGGCAGCTACTGCGGGCGCCTTTGCAGAGACCGGCGCTGGGGAGGGACCTGGCAGGGTGTGGGAGGGGTGTGGAAGCAGCTCTGTGCAGTGGGCAAGGCCTGTATCATGGGAGATCGTACTTTCCACGGTGTGTTGTGTGGATTTTAACCTAGGGACATTGACATGCTGGGAAGAGTGTTTAGAGGGGGATGGTCTGGGGTGTGTATGAGTATGTGTGTGTGAAAGTTAACTGTGGAGTGACAATGCTTTATTTACAGAGGGGAAACAGGGCCCCCAGCTGAAGGAATAAACTGTTTAGTTGTTGGGTTTTGTTTTCTGATCTTCAAGTAGAATGCATTTCCAAAGGTCAGCTCCCAAGGTGAAGAGTGACTAAGGAGTCAGTTTGCTTCTGAGGCTGTTTGTGGGAAATGAAGGTGAGGTGCAGCCCAAAGCCTCTCATTATGGAGGACAGGGTGGCTGTGCTTTCCCTCCCACTAACGCACAGCTGGCAGGGGCAGAGATGATTTATCCAAGCCTCTCTGCACAGGGCTGTGCTCCCCACTGCCCCTCCCAAGGTAACCAGGGCCCCTTGCCCAGTTTCTTAATCCTTCCAATGGCTCGACAAATTCCCCACTGCCGTATTCCCTAAGCTGGTTTCCTGCGGCCTGGGGAGCGCCCTTCCTGGCAGAGGAACCCGTGGAGGGAGTTTGTGCACCTTCCTGCCTCACTATGAAGGCAGTGCAGGTGGGCGTCACCTCCCTGGCCCCACAGCACACTCTCTCAGGCTGCAGATTGTCCTTCTGTGGCCTCCTTGTTCACCAGATTTCATCTGGACAGCATGCAAAGGTGGACAGGGGCGCCGGGGCTTGCCAGCTGGGAGGTATCTTTGCACCTCAGGCAGCCGCTGCCCTGACTTCCCCAGCCCCGGGCAGTGAGTTGGGTGGCTGTGCCCGGTTCCAGCCAGGGTTCCATAAATAACCCGCCACCAAGTTGCCAGCAGAAAATGGGGGTGATTCAGAGCAGGGAGCCAGTCCTCCCCGACTCTTCTTCAGTTGTGGTTCTCATGAGGCTGCACAGAAGGCATCGCAGCCAGGGTGGCTCACACCCAGAGGACACCCTGCCGCACGGCTCTGCACTCAGGCCTCCACCGTCTTCCTGCCAAGAAGGCCTGCTGTGCCAGCACGTTCTACAGAGGCGGCTCTGGGCCGAGTGACGACCTGCCTGCGGTGATAGTGAGAGAGTCTGACCAGGCTGTAGGGTCCGGAGCCTCCCAGGGCTTATCCACGACTTGCCCGCCGTGGCCTTAAGCCTTCATGTCTCTGCCACCGTGAGTTTAATCTTGAGATAACCTGATGTAGTTTATTTTCAAGGTCACTATTACAGTTTCCCACGGTGGACTCCACTGCCCATGCTTAGCCCTCTTCTCAGGATCAGGTCTGGAACACCTGAAGGGGGTTCTGTCATCAGATCCAAGGCCCCAGAATCTCCCAAATGCCTTATTTCCTCAACTAATGGACTTTTCCTTTTTTGACACAGGGTCTAATTCTGTCACCCAGACCAGAGTGCAATGGTGTCATCAAGGCTCACTTCAACCTCAGACTCCTGGACTTGAGCAATCTTCCTGCCTCAGCCTCCCCGTCGCTGGGACTCCAGGTATGAGCCCCCACACCCAGCTAGTTTTCTTTATTCTTTGTAGAGACGTTGCCTAGGCTGGCGCCAAACTCCTGGCCTCAAGAGATCCTCTCATCTCAGCTTCCCCATTGTGGGACTACTCACAGATGTGAGCCGCTGCGTCCACCCAATTACTGGACTTTTAAGTACCACATGGGAAAGTGGTAATGTCTGGACCGTAAGTGTAATGTTGCCCATATGTAACTGTTCTTTCTAGATTTTTTGTTTATATCTAGCAGGTGTTTATTTTACTATCATAAAGGAAGAAAGAAGGTAAAAGAAGAAAAGTGGAGAATGAAAGAGCAAGGGAATGGGGGGAAACAAAGGAAAGGAAAAGAACAGAGATAGTTTAGACTTGTATCTGGCCGTCTAAGCCAGGAGGTCACCCACGCCCTCTGGCTGCCGCCACACGGCTATCCCCAGACTCCAGGTCTCTGCTGGCGGCCGGCCAGCCCTCCACTTCTGAGACGCGCAGCTCCGTGAGGATTGCAGGGCTGAACCACATGGTCCCCAGGCAGTTTGCATAACACAAGGTTAAGAGTCCCACGAGTTCATTCCATTCTGAGGTGTGAGATCATTTTCAGTGGGGCTCAGATTTTAGAGACTTGAAAGGAAAACTGATGTTATGATTCAGTGAAGTTCCTCAGGAAACACATAGATTTTTTTGGCCACATCCTCTCAGCTTTTTGCTTCATCTGGCATATCTTCATGCTAAATTTAAAAGCAAATGTCAAACACAATTATCATATGTGTAGAAATCCACCTCCCAGGGACTTATGTTCCTTATCTGGAAAAGGAGGGGTGGGACCAGCTGCTCCCCAGAGAGCTTTCCAGCACTGGTGCTCTGGGACTTGGGTGTCCTGTGCATTGTACTTCAAGTTTTTGTTTACTACAGACTGTAAAGAGTAAGAAAGGGTAATATCCAGCCCCCAATTTCCAAACCAAGTTACAGCTGCCCTGCAGATTGGATGTCTAAGGGATCATGTTACCGTGAACTAAGTAAAAGGGTGTGTCAGCCTTTTCTGTTCTTTAGTCTCACTCTGTGCCCTGGCGTCATAGCTCCTAGCAACCTCAAACTCTTGAGCTCAAGCGCTCCTCCTGCATGAGCCGTGTGAGTGAGTAGCTGGGACTACAGGTGTCCGCCACCACACCCTGCTACTTTTTCCTTTTTTAGTACAGATGTAGTCTCAGTTTGCTCAGGCTGATCTCCAACTCCTGAGCTCAAGGGCTCCTCCTGCCTGTCCTACCAGAGTGCTAAGATCACAGGTGTGAGCCCCCACGCCCGGCCTGCTGTGCCAGCATCCTGAAGAGATGCCTGGATTGGGGCCTTCTAAACAAGCCCCTGGCCTAGGTATTTGCGGCAGCTGCCCATCTCACAGAAAAAGGGATCATTCCATACCTGTTGAGTCCCTTTAAGCGAAAGAAGGAAAATAAGTCACTAGATCAACCCCCGTGGCGCTCGAGCGATTACACCTGTGCTTTCTCCCACAGCCTACGTTGTAGGACGCTCCTGGCGCTCTCCCTCCTCCCTCTCTTGCTTCCTTCTTCCTTTCCAGTCTTTTTTCCCTTCAACAAATACATTTTTAATTCCTGCAATGTGCCACCCCCGGCTCTGGAAATAAAGGCAGCAGGGAAGGAAGAGGCCAGCCTTCCTTGTCCCCAGAAGTCTCTCTGAGGGGAACAGACAACAAACAAACAAGGCCGGAGGCGTTAGCTGACAGGTGCAGAGTAGGGAACAAAGCCTTAGACGGGGGCCGGGAAGTGCCCCCACCCACCAGGTGATGCTGGAACTGAGATGCGAACTGACTGTAGGGAACACGGGTCCAGGTAGGGGGCACAGCAGGTTGGACTATGAGCTGGAAGGTTTGTTTGAAGCGAATGTTCGAGAAGGAGTGAGAAGCCTGAGGACGCTGGAGGAATTACAAAGACTTGATGTGCCTGCTTCTCAATTTTGTGGGAGATGCTTTCTGATAAAGTAGTGCCTTTATACTCCAGCACCTGGGCATGGTACAAGGCCTTTGATTCTCTGAAGGAAGACAGACCCCAGCCATGCTCAGCAGCTACACCTTTAAACCAACCTGATGAAATCAGGTGAGAAAGGTTAGACTGGAACTTCCAATGCTAAGGGGCTCTTTAGAGTTCATCAGTTCAAACCCCTCACTGAATAGACCAGGAACCTCCTGCCCCAGAGAAGTTGAAAGGCATGCTCAAGGTCACACTGGCAGTTAGTGACAGCAGGGGCCGAACGCAGCATGCTTTATTCTCAAACCAGTATAAATTCCACCTCCCTTCCTGCCTCTGCCTAAAAGGTAAATTAATAGGTAAAGATTTATCAAAAAGGGTTGCAATAGAATTTCTTTCAGACGGTCCTTTGTCCTAGAGCAGAGCTGTCCTCTAGAAATACAATGTAAACCACAAATGTAATTTAAAATCATGTCATAGCCACAATTAAAAAGGGAAAAACAGAAAGTTAAAATTAATTTTAATAAAATGTTTTAACCCAAAATATCATTTCAACATAAAAAGTTGAGATAGTTTACATTCCCTTTGCATATGACATCTTCAACATCTAGTGCTCATTCTACACTTACGGAACATGGCGATTTGGACTGGCCACATCTCAAATGGTCAATGGCCACAGGTAGCCCCTATTGGACAGTGTAGCCTGGAGCATTAAGATGCTGAAGATTTCATTGGTTTAATATGGTTTAGTTTTCTGCTTACAGTTTAATTTTTTTAAATTCCACTTAAACTAATCTTCCTAAAAGCACCTACAGAACATAAAATGAAGGATAAACATAATCTGTGATTATATTTCATTTATCATTGAGCCATTTCTTTATGTAATCATTTAGCAAAGACATGTATTGAGCCCTTCCTATGTGCCAGATGCCGGAGACGGAAATGAACACAACCGGTCACGTCTCTGCCCTTCGGGGCTTCTGCTCTTTTCTGTCTGAGGGAGGCAGACCAAGACCCAGGCCGCTAGTACAGTGAGGAGGCAGGAGAGGTCCAGGCGGGGAGCCGCTGAGAGGCCCTGAGCCGGGCGGGAGCCCCCTCCTCCTCTTGTAGTGTGGGTGGTCTGAGCAGGGTTCTTTGAGCTGTGCCCAAATGGCGAGATGGAACCAGCCACAACCGGGAGGGGAACAGTTGGCAACAAGATGCTAGAACATGTTCAGAAAAAAATCTAACTCAAGTTCTTCCAAGTTCTCCTGGTGAAGCAGAAGGTGCAAGTGACCGAGTGAGAGCTTTGATCTTCGTGCTGCAGGGTGAGGGGCGACAAGGCCAAGCAGGCCACACCAGGGGCTCCAAAGAGGGGCAGGGAAGGCCGATGGACGTGGGACAGACGCACAGAGCCCACGGAGCAAGAAAACAGCTGGAAAGCAAGCTCGTGAGGAAAGGCTTCAGCTGGAAAGCAAACTCGTGAGGAAAGGCTTGCTGACTAAGTTAGCAAGGACTTAAAAGCAATACAAACTTCCTGCCATTATGTCCCCCCACCCCCCGCGCCCCCAGGCTCTGACTGCCAGAGGCATGTCAGTGAGAGGGTGGGAGGAGGCCTGTCTCATACACATCAAGAGCCTCTGAAGCGCTTATTCCCTGTGACTTTTGTCTTTTGGAGACAGAGTCTCACTCTGTTGCCCTTGGGAGAGTGCCATTGTAGCTCACAGCAACCTCGAACTTTTGGGCTCAGCGATTCTTTTGCCTTAGCCTCCTGAATAGCTGCAACTACAGGTGCCCGCCATAACGCCTGGCTATTTTTGAGGCGAGGTCTCTCTCTGGCTCAGGTTGGTCTTGAACCCATGAGCTCAGCTAATCCACCTGCCTCGGCCTCCCAAGTGCTAGGATTACAGGTGTGAGCCACCGCGCCTAGCCCTCTTTGACTATTTTAAGCACCAAAGGCGGCAGGAAAAGCTTCATCTTTCTCTGCTGCACTCTTTTTAATAAAGGGATTTGTTGGCTCGACACCTGTGGCTCAACACCTGTGGCTCAACAGGCTAGCGCCAGCCACGTACACCTGAGCTAGCGGGTCCGAATCCAGCCCGGGCCCGCTAAACAACAATGGTGGCTGCAACAAAAAATGGCCGGGTGTTGTGGCGGGTGCCTGTAGTCCCAGCTACTTGGGACGCAGAGACAGGAGACTCGCTTGCGCCCAGGAATTGGAGGTTGCTGTGAGCTGTGATGCCACAGCACTCTATCCAGGGTGACAGCTTGAGGCTCTATCTCAAAAAAAAAAATAAACAAATAAATCAAGGAATTTGTTCTGTAAAATTTGGACTCAGTCACAAGGCCCCAGTAAGGAGCAGGACAGTGGCCTCAAGTTTCCTTAGGCTGAGGGCTCCCCAGCTCTGTGTTCTTTCCTCTTTGATGAGCAGGTCTTAATTTTGTAAGGGGGGAATTTTTTAAATAAAATAAATGAGGAAGCCTTATTTCCCAAGTAGTCCTTGGGTATAATCTGTTTTAAATATGGCCAAACCAAAAGCGATGGAGTCGAGTTTTAACTGTCGTCCTGCAGTGAACAAAGTCTGATTGAGACCAAATGATGTGGCCCCCACCACCTCCGTCCTCCTGCTCCACACCCCCAGACTCATAAAAGAAAATGATTCAGAAAGTCCTGAGCAAGTAAAACTGGGACATGTGCCCAGTCCCGTGTGGCAGCCCCATGGCCTGAGGGGTGAGGGACAGTGACTGGAAGGCAGGAGGCACATGTCCCCAGAGAGTGGGACTCACAGCCCCGCCAGCTGCAGGGAGAAGTCTTAGTTTTTTCCTTGACTACACGCTGGATCCTGATCCAGACTGAGAAAACTGGCTTTTTCTTCTCACCTCCAAGGACAGGAGCTGGGCTGGGCTCAGATCCTTGGCCAGGGTTAAACTTCCCAGCTGGCCTCTCTCCAGACGGGCCAGTTGTCCACCTCCATCTTAGAGGAATAGCTTTCACAAAGTCCATTGTTTGGAAATCTCCTTTCCCTTGCTTTCCCAAACAAAATGAATTCGAGACGATTGGGTTAATGTGATATTTTCTCTCTGAGGAGATTGTGTTCACGTAAGGGGCAGAGGGGGCTGGGGGAGGGACTAAGAGAGGCCTGCGGCTACCCAGGGGACCCCACATCCTCCCCACTCCGATGCTCCTGGGGGCATTCAGAGGCCCGCCAGGGTGGAGAGGAGTCTGGGGCCAGTTCTCTGGGGGATGGTTGAAAGGACCTGGAGCTTGTGGAAGAGAAGACTCAAGGAAATCCTGAGAGTTGTCTCAATAAGCAATTACCACTGAAAAGCTTTTGTTTTGGAATGTCTCAGAGAAAAACTGGAACCACTTTGGAGAAGTAGCAGGGAAACAAGTTGCCGTTAGTAACGTTCCACAGTCTTCAAGTTGAGGAGGTAGGTCCCATCCCAGGAATGCTGGGTATGAATTGGTTTTAGGCAACATGAGCCTGCAAGTACAAAACGTTTTCAAAAATTATGGGTTCTTACTATGTACCAAGCATTGCTCTGAATACATTATACATGATACCCCTGGAATACTCAAAGCAACCTTCTGAAATAAATATATTATGAAATAAGTGTATTATTATCTCCCCCTTAATAGATGAGGAAAAATTAAGCTCAGAGAAGGTCAGTAACTGTCACTGGGCCACACTGTGATTCAAACCCAAATAGTCTGGCTTCCAAATCCCCAAGATAGGATTGTAGGCCCCCCATGTCAAATTATAGGACTCTGTCCCTCTGACCCAGAGATTCCAGCATCTCCAGGAGTACCCTGTACCCTGGTGACAGGTGCAGGCCCTGTCACACACCGCAGCTTCCCTCTCCTGCTGTCCCCGCTGTCAACAGTTTCCAGGTAGCCTTGTCACTGCCTCCCCTAGCTACATACCCTGCGAGGACCCCGCCATCTGCACTAAGGGGACTTCCTGGCAACGTGGCCTGGTCCCTGGCCTCAGGGTGTCCTTGGGTCGCTGGGCTCTGCACAGAGCTGTGGAGGCCATCCACGTTACATGCCTTGTCATTTGAGTCCGCTGAAAACAACACCTTTGGGCAGAGCCCACCATCTTACAACAGCAAGATGTGGCTCCCGATGACAGGCCCTCATTGCCTTCATTACGGAGTTCCAAAGACAAGTCCACAGTTGAATTGGGTCACAGAGCCTAAGGTCTATGTCACCTTGATTTCTCTCTCAGTGGTCTCTGATCACCACACAACCCAAATAACTTAAGAGAAGAGCACAAAAGCAACTCTCCTTCTCCCCAGCACCTCCATGTGCCAGGCAAACAGATGCTCTGAAAGGCTGCCGGCTGCTCCCAAGCCACTGCCCAAGGCCTGCGATTCCTTTAAGTAGAGGCAGAAAGATGGTGGGGCGGGGTGCTGGGGAGATGGGCACTCCACGACCTTGGCAAAGTCGATTCACTTCTAAAATGGTGGAATCCCGTGTCCCAAATGGTTTGATAGGAAAGATGTTGGTTCATGAGCTGTTTGTTTAAATAGTTTCTACTGCATTTGTTTAGGGAATGGTAAACTGTGTTTCTAGGTAATTTATTTTTTTGAAGCAATTTCTGGAGTCTGCTTCATTTATAGAGAGCGAAGTAACTGGGGGGCAGTTACGGCTCCATCTAGTGAGCCGTTTCCTTGAGCGAGAACTCCAGACCTTCCTCTGTCTGGAGAGCCAAGCAGTAAGGGCTCATGTAACTTTTTGGTGTCCCCACTGTAACCACAGATCTTCCTGCTGTCTTTTGCAATGATGCAAAGGGTTTGGGGGAGTCAGACTCTCTGGTGGTTCGACGGCCACATTAGGCTGAAATAGAGGAAAGACGGGGACAAGGGCAGGCCACATCCCACCGAGGTTATAGAGGAAGGGAGAGGGAGCCGGCCTCACTGTGGCCTTCTGTGGTCCCCCCCCTGCATTGTGTCTGTGCCCTGTGAGTCCACGTCTGTCTGTAAGACCAACCAGACATGGCAGCAGTGACAGTGTGACTTCCCAGGCTAGACCATGGCTTCCACCTCCATCTCTCGGGTGGTTTACTGGGGGGAGCCAGCCCCACATTGTGATGGATGCCCAGACACTGTGGGGAGGCCCAGAGCGGGAGGAACCGAGGCCTCTGCCAGCACCAGCAACAGCTTGTCAGCCATGCAAATGAACCACCTGCAAAGCAGAGTCTCCGTCCCAGCGGAGCCATCAGTGACTGCGGCCCCAGTTGGTATCTGGACCAAGACCTCATCAGAAATCGGAGCTAGAGCTTCCCCAGTGAAGGTCGTCCTGACCTACGAAAATGGAAAGATCCTGTTGGTTTAAGCTGCAGAGTTTTGAGTTAATTCGTGACACAGCAATGTAAGACAGCCAGTCTGATCATGCAAAGGGCTCCCCAGCGCACATATCCCTGCAGGCTGTGTCCTCAGGAAGCCAGAAGGGCAGTTCCCTTGTCCTATTGGCAAAATATGGCCTTCCAGGGCCACATCTGGCCACTTCGTTTGTTTGCATGTTGTCTACAGCTGATTTCCTGATAATGACGGAGGTGAGGAGGGCTCAGGAAGCTATTTACTCTCTAGCCTTTTTCAGGAGACGCTTGCTGACCCCTGGGAGAGGCATTCACAGTCCCTCTCACACACGCGGGTCCACCCACCTCCCACGAGAACCCAAGTGCACACAGGCCACTTCTCTGCCTGGCTCCTCCTCGTCCTTCAAAACTCACGTCAGCTCCTTCAAGCCCAACTTCCTGTCCTCCTTTAAGCTTGGCTGGTACATCCAAATCTATTTTCTCATACTATTTGTGTGGCTCTGGCTAATCGCACGATGGGGTTTTGTTCAGTCTCTACCCTCCTCTCCCCCACCAGACTATGAGCTCTTTAAGGGCAAGAACCTGAGAACCATCTGTTACTCATTTTATAACCTTAGAGTGGTGTGCCTTTGTTCTTTTCTTTTTCTTCTCTTTTCTTTCTTTCTTGCCTTTTTTTTTTTTTTTTTTGAGACAAGGTCTCACTCTGTCACCCAGGCTGGAGTGCAATGGCATCACCATATAACTCACACCAACCTCAGACTCCTGGCTCAAGTGATCCTCCTGCCTTAGCCTCCCAAGTAGCTGGGACTACAGGCACATGCTACCATACCTGGCTAATTTGTTTTATTTTTTGTAGAGACAGAGTCTCACTATTGCCCAGGCTGATCTCAAACTCCTGGCCTCAAGTGATCCTCCTGCCTCCACCTCCCAAAGTGCTAGGATTACAGACACAAGACACCATGCCCAGCCCAGAAATACTTTTTGAATGTTTATTATTTGCCAGAAAATTTGCTGATGCTGGGGTATATAGGAAGAAAGAATGGGCCCTTGCCCTCAGGTTGCCATTGATGGAAATGAAAAGCAAACTGGCATTAATGTACAGTGTGATGGATGTATCTACGAATCTCGTTATGGGCGTACTGGCTGTGACCATAGAAACATCTGCACAAAAATGGATTTTCAACAGTTTCATAGCATTAACCACGTGCTGGACACAGTACTCAGTGCTTACATGCCTTATAATTTACTTAATCTTTACACAGCCCTACAAGGCAGGTACTATAATTATCTCCATTCTAAAGAAGAATATAGAGAGTTGGGGGTTGAATGACTTGCCCTAGTCACCGAGCTAAAAATATTGAAAGGCATTTAGAGTAACTGCTTAGTTTTATAACTAATCCCAAGTCTCAGAAACAACGTTGAGTCTGAAGAATTGGAATTGTGCTCTTTTTTTCTCTCTGAACATTAAGTAGCTGGTTTCTGTTGAGCTGGAAATTCCTGCTCCAGGGTTTTCTGATGACTGGGCAGTGCCAGCGCTTCACCTCCAGGGGCCGCCTCCTGGGGACGCTGGTGTCTTCCTGGGGGTGTGAGCGGGTTTCCCCACTGAACGCACCGTTGTCCTGAGTTGTCAAGTTTGCTGTCCCAGCCCCATATAGGGAAGGACACATCCAACAGCAAAGGTCCACGTCCAACTGTGTCCCAATGTTTTTCTTGCCAAAGTCAATAGGGCTTTGGATTGTCTGCAGTTGGGATGCCAGGAGGTGTTCTGGAGCTTTCTTTCTGTCATCTCTTTTTTCCCCTTGTTATCTCAGCTATGGATTAATATCTTTGAACCTCGGGTGACATTCGATGTTGAAAGAAGTTTTGTGCACAGTGGTTCGTGATGCTGGTTCTGTCCTGAAAAAGCCTGCTGTCCCTGTGGTAAGAGTCACCTAATTCCTTTCTGTTTTCCCTTCTAGGAATGCAGACTTCAGAGCTCCAGAACTGGTGTGTTTTGAAAGCTCCTAAGTGGGTGCTTGGAGCCACTCGCCTACTCTGTTCACTTTGTCACCTGTGCTGAGCTCATTCTTCCTCCCAGAGGTGCAAGAGCTTTGTGCAAAGCCTGCGGGAGGGGTGGGAGAAGTGCTCTGCTGAGACCAGGTGTGCTCCCGTCTTAGCTCAGCACTTCCCTTCAAAGGCAAAGGGGCCGGGTGGAGCTCCGAGGAGGAGTGTCCTAGTGGGGCACGAGGACAAGCTCAGAAGGCGCCTCTTGAACTGACCATGCCAGGCCTTGGTCATAATCAGGCTTTGGGGCATGTGGCTCTCACCCCAAGGGAGGAGAAGGAAAGATGGACAAACAAGTAACAGGGACAGAAAATGGTCACAAACATAGTGAGTGCTGCAAATGAAGAATTGGTTATCACGGAGGACACCCGAGAGTTGGGGGCAGGACGTTCATTCTGATGGGCTCATTGGAGGAGACCTCTCTGAGGGAGGAAGGAACGAGACTAGAAGGACAGACTCCAAGACAGAGTTCCAGGCAGAGGGGTGGTCTGTGAGCAGGCTGGGCGCTGAAGTCAGGCCGGCAAACTGAGACTCGCTGAGCCACCCGGGAGCTTCTGGCTCAGGCCTGGGCTGCGTCCCCAGAAAGCAGCCTCCATCTAGCCCAGTCCTTCCTCTGCTTCCTGCAGTTTCCTCCACACGAGTTCCTGCTGGGAGGTGAGAGCTGATGGGGTCTCGTCCTGCAGCTACAACTCTGACACAGAGGAGCAGATGTTCGTCAAGAGAGGAGGACGCTTCTGGACACAGGGTCCTTCCCTTCTTACCTTGGGGAGCTAGGCCTCGCTCACAGCCACAGCTCCAGCTCCCCAGCTTCTCTGGAGCCAGAATGCCTTGGTTCAGTCCTGGCTCTGCCACTTGAAAACTGTGACTTTGGGCATGTCATTAACTGCTCTATGCCTCAGTTTCTTCATCTGTAAAATGGCCTTTTATTTAATTAATGAATTTATTTATTTTTTGTAGAGACAGAGTCTCCTTTATCGCCCTTGGTAGAGTGTCATGGTGTCACACAGCTCACAGCAACCTCCAATTCCTGGGCCTAGGCGATTCTCTTGCCTCAGTCTCCTGAGTAGCTGGGACCACAGGCACCGGCCACAACGCCCGGCTATTTTCAGCCTCCCAAGTAGCCAGGAATACAGGTGCCTGAACGCCTGGCTATTTTTTGGTTGCAGTTTGGCTGGGGCTGGATTTGAACCTGCCACCCTCAGTATGTGGGGCTGGTGCCCTGCCCACTGAGCCACAGGCACTGCCCTAAAATGGCCTTTTAAAAAGCATCTGCCTCACAGGACTGTTACAAGAATTTAATAGTTAACGATGTTAAGTGTTTAGAGCAGTCCGTGGCACATGAACATTACTTAGATGTCATCACACGTAGGCCCTGTGATGGCTGCTGCGATGGCAGTGAGGTTGGCCTTCTGCCTCCCCAGGAGTCCAGCCTCGATTGCATCATTCAATTCTGAAGCTGTTTTCTGCCAGGCACTCTGGAAGACACTCTACTTATGTAATTTCCTTTGAGCCTCCCAACAACCTTAAGAAACAGGTATTATTATCCCCGTTTTATAGATGGTGGAACTCAAGTTTAAATAGATGACTGTCTCACCCAGTGCTAGGAAGCGGCTATGATTCCTGCCCCCACCCCGGGATTGGGTTCAGTAGGCTGGGAGAAGGCCCAGAAACCTGTGTCACAGTCTGATGATGGTGGCCCCTTCACTATACCTTGGGAAGCTCTGGCCACAGTGATCTCTGAGGCACTCTCTGGCTGCCAAGTCTGTGGAGATGAGGAAGCCAGTCTGTGTCTGATGCACGGTTTAGTGAGGAAGACAGTTAATACAAATACAAAAACCTGACTCTTTTATAAGTGAATTAACTTATTCAGACCCCCGATACGGTCACTAACAAGCACACTGGGCTGAACACTATCCCCTATGGGTTGTGTATTACATGATCCCAGTTCACAATTCCCCATCTCCAATTCCAAAATAAATTAAAATTAAAATTTGGCACTTACAACTGACCTGACTAAAGCAAGTTCATGTACAGATGTTATTTAAGTCACCTCTATGACTGTGCATTTCACTGCAATCAACAAACCTGATAATGAGGTTGTATTAGTTATTTATTACTATGTAAGAAATTATCCCAAAACTTAGTCGCTTAAAACAACGCATCTTTATTATCTCCCAGTTTTTGTGGGTCAGGACCTGAGAAGTGGCTCAGCTGGGTTTGGTGTGGGGCCTCTCCTGCAGCTTCTAGGGCTCAGGTCAGCTGAGGCGGGGCAGGTGGAGGGCTCTCTCTGCATGGTGACTCTCTGGCGTAGCTATGGGCAGGAGGGAACGCAGTGCCTTTTGTGACCTACTCTTCAAAGCTTCACATTGTCACTTCTGCTAGTAACCTGTTTTGTTTCTTTTCTTTTCTTTTTTTGAGACAGAGTCTCAAGCCGTCACCCTGGAAGGAGTGCCCTGGCGTCACAGCTCACAGCAACCTCAAACTCTTGGGCTTAAGCAATTCTCTTGCCTCAGCCTCCCAAGTAGCTGGGACTATAGGCACCTGCCACGACACCCGGCTTTTTTGTTGTTGCAGTTTTCATTGTTGTTTAGCAGGGCATGGGCCGTGTTTGAACCCACTAGCCCTGGTGCATGGGGCTGACGCCCTGATCACTGAACTGCTGGAGCCACTCTTCTTTACTTTTTTCATTATTTGTTTATTTATTATTTCAGGTTAATTTGAGTTAGGTTACAATTTTGCATTTGTTAGGTAGAGTCCCTCTTGTAATCCTGTCTCACCCCCGAGAGGTGTGCCAGACACCCCAACATTGTGCCCATTAAGTGGGAGCACACCCACCCTGCTTCTCCCTTCTCCCCACTCCCTCATTCCCCTGCCCCCTACCTTGAATTGATTTGAGTTTTTCTTTTATACAGGCATGTATTAGATCATCTACTGGCTTCACATTGGAATTGAGTACATTAGATTCTTGCTTCTCCATTCTTATGACATTTTACTAAGAATAATGTGTTCCACCTCCATCCAGTTTAATACAAAGATGTAAAGTCTCCACCTTTTAAAATGGTTGAATAATATTCCCTGGCATACATATACCACAGTTTGTTAATCCATTCCTGAGTTGGTGGGCATTTAGGCTGTTTGCACATTTGGGGGATTGTAAATTAGGCTGTGATAAACAATCTAGTGCAAATGTCCCTATGATGAAGGGATTTTTTTTCTTCGGGATAGATGCCAGTGTGGGATTACAGGGTCAAATGGGAGGTCTATGAGTTCTTTGAGGACTCTCACACTTCCTCCAAAGAGGCCCATGGTAACCTGTTTCTTAGAAGAGAGTTGCCAAGTTCCACATTTCAGAACACAAAAAGTAGGTCCTACTCCTTGAAGAAAGGAATATTTAAGAATTTCTGGACATATTTTAAAAGCGCCATAAGAGTACTACACACACCTGGCTGGGCTATTCTGTTATCCACAACGTCTGGAGCAAGGGCAGCCTCCCGAGGACTCAAGGAAGAGACCGCTGCAAATCCCCTCTGGCCTCCAGGGTTTGGGATGGAGCCCAGTTTCTGTAGTAACATGATAAGCTTGCAGGATGGTTTCACCACTTTAAATAAGCTCAAGAAATACAGAATGTTTTAGAGTGTTTTCAAGGCAGAAGGAATCTCACGGATTATCCAGTAATTAGATTCTAGCCTCGTCTTCTTCACTCTGCAGTTGAAAAACTCAGGAAACAGAGAAGAAAAAGCAATATTTGCGAAAAACATGCATCCTATGTGCCAAGTGCTTTGGCTATATTATTCTGTTCCATTCTCTGGTATACTGATTACTATTTTTGCTTCACTGCTGAGGAAAACAAGGATCAGTGAGGCAAGCAGCACATCCCAGATGAGATAACTTGTGTTGTGTCCTGGAGACGAGGCTAAAATCCCAGTCTCCCGCGTGACAGCCAGAGCCCCATCTACTCAACACCTTCCTCATGACCCCTCGTGTGACAGCAGAGCTGGCCCAGACCAGGCACCACATCCCTGGAGGGCCAAGGTGAAGACAAAGGTCTTCCATTCTTATGCCCAGGGTTCCTCTAGCCTGCAGGGCTCACCCATTTCTCATTCCTCCGCCTGTGTCCAGCCTGAGGTTCTCTCTGGCAACTAGACCAGAACCCCAGAAGTTGTTGAAAGTGGCACCCCAGCGCTAGTTGCCTTAGTCTCAAATCAGGGTGATGAATTTTAAGGTGTGCGGTGCCACTGGATTGTGACCGGGTAGATTTCTGCCTTGGGACACAGTCTCAGGGAATGCGGGGTCTGTTTGCCAGTACGTATGCCGTTCACTCTCTCATCCCAGAGGCGTCCAAGAATAGTCTCCAAGGGACTGTGACTCAAGACAGCCTGCCCGGGGGCCAAAGTCTAGGCCATCATTGGGAATCTAAGGTAAAAAGTCATAATAACGGTGGCTGTGGTGATATAGTGGATGAAGAAACTGAGACTCAGAGAGGTTAAGTAACATGCTCAGTGTCACACAGCTAGTTAGATGGGGGAGCTGAATTTGAGTCAGTTCTGTCTGATTCAAGATCTATTCTTGTTCCATGTTAAGAAGCTGTCTGAGGCATCAGCTTCCGCTAAGTCATAGATAGGAAACAGCAGAGTCCTTTTTTTTTTTTTTTAACACCCTCAATTCCTCTTCTACACCCAGTTAGTCATCAAATCCAGCTGATCCTACTTCCATCCAGGCTGTTTTCAGTCCCCATTGTCTCTGCCCTAGTTAGGACTTGAGCCCTTCTCCCTGGACTATTTATTACAGTAGCTCACTCTTTGCTCAAGGACTCCATACGTGTGGTTTGAGGCCCATGTAACTTACAAATTCATATTTTAAAGTGAGAGTCACCTAAAAATCTGTATCATCTGGCTTTCCCTGAAAAATAGGAAATCTGGCAACTGGACGCACAGTCTCCATGGCAGCAGAGGCTGGGATTGGGCCGTGGCTGGCTGCTGATGAGAAGCTGTGCCAGGTGCAGCTGGCCAGTGCTGTCACTTCTTCCTGTTCCTTGCCTGCCCTCCGTAGGTACTGGAGTTTGCAATTCCTAGTCCCTCCCCATCTCTGTGGCCCCTAGAATTATCTTCCTAAACCACATCTGATTATTCCGAGTAGTTCATATGCGATTTCACGGTTCTTTTCTTTCCTTTCTGCAACCTCCAGATCCTGGGCTCAAGTGATCCTCCTGCCTCAGCCTCCCAAGTAGCTGGGACTACAGATGCACACTAACACACTTGGCTAATTTTTCTATTTTTTGTAGAAGATGGGGGGGGGTCTCGCTCTTGCTCAAGCTGGTCTCAACTTCTGCCCTCAAGTGATCCTCCTGCCTCAGCCTTCCCGAGTGCCAGGATTACAGACAGGCTGAGCCACTGCACCTGGCCCAATTTCACCTCTCATAGTTCCTCACTGACTGCACACTCACGGTACGTGGCAGCAATCTACTTTTGCAGGCTTGCCTCCTTCCAGATGAGCCCCACGCCCTCCCCTTCTGCGCAGCACCCCCTCTCCTGCAGGTGCTGCTCAGGGCTCCTTCTCTGGACCTCTCCACCTCTCTGGGCTCCTCACATCCACACAGCTTGCAGGGCCAGTTTGATTCCGACTCCTCCATGAAGCCTTGTTAAATCTCCGTCCACACTGATGTGTTCCTGCTCGATTCCATATGCTACCAGCACATTTTGTGAGCCTCTAAAGTGCACGTCACTTATCATAATCATAGTTACTTTTTACAATCAATCAGGTTATATTTATGGCACGCTACCCTGTGCTAGGCACTTTTGTCAGTGGCTCACCCCCATGGCAGCCTTCGACGTACGTCCTTCTCTCGTTACCTCTGTGTCTGCAGGGATCAGAGGCACAGAGAGGCATGCAATTTGCCCAGGCTCACGCAGCTGGGTAGTGGCGTCAGACCAGAAGTCCAGGCAGGCTCCAGGGCCACTGCCTTTGTGTGTATCTGTCGCGCATTTGTCAGAACCTGCTGTGTGCCAGGATCTGGCGGGGATGTTGCAAATGTAAAGATGAGTCTCAGCAAGCTCTCTGCCCTTCAGGAACACACAGGCTAAAGGGAGGAGACATCAGCCATGTCACAGGTAGATGGGGGGCTGTAGTGGGCTGCTCTGAGATTATGGAAATTGTACAAAGTGGGAAGGTCATAAGGTCAAGAAAGACTTTGTAGAGGAGGTGAGCTTTGAATTGAATCTTGAAAGAGGAGTTACACAGAAAGCCCCACTTTGCATGATTCCATCTCTGTGAAATGGCCAGAACAAGCAAGTTTGCCCAGGCAGAAAGGAGATTGCTGGGGGCTGGGAAAGCAGGGACCAGGGCGTGACTGCTGGAGAGGTACAGGAGCTCTTTTGGGGGGTGATGAAAATGGTCTGGAATTAGTGGTGATAGTTGCAGGTGAAAATTGTGAGCGTAAAGAAAGCAGTTGAATTGTACACTTAAAACAGGTTAAAACAAGGAAATTTGTTAAGCAAATATTGCCACCTGAAAAAAAAGGTGAGTTTGATACCAAGATTTCGCTCTTCAGTAGGTTCTCGGTCTCGGTGATTCGAAGAATGAATCCACGGACCACAGATCAGTGGTAAGGCAGGATTTATTAACAGAAAAGAATACAGAAGCACTAGAGCTCCTGGCAGAGAGAGAAAACCCAAGTCGGGAGAGAAAAGCTGTCTATCTCTGTCTCTAGGCTCTTTGTCTGGGGTGTATATAGTCGCATGAGTGTTTTGGTAGTTATTTAGCGTGTCTGGACATCATGTCTGGGACATGTCTGGGACATGTCTGACCCTCGGTAGTTACATTAGGGATGTCTGGGACATCATGTCTGGGTCGTGTCTGGGTTGCAAATGAATGGCTACAATTTCTTTCATTCCCAGGCCTAGGAAATGGGGGCTCCTGTCCACCCTCCAGCCCGTTGGTTCCGCTGCTTGGTGCCACTGCACCAACATCACAAAGGTGGAGACAGCTGGTCCGCGCCCCCCAGCTCCACGAGCTGGCTGGGATGCCACTTGTCCTGTATCAAGCTGTCTGTCAGGCACACGAAGCAGGGCACGGAACCGGGGCTTGGTTGAAGGTGAGGAGGGATTTCCAGTAAAGAAAGCAGGTTGGGGACAGTGAACTGGTTCAGAATGGCTGGTGTGACGGGGACTCAGGGTCAATGAGTCTATAGTCAAGCTGACCTGACCTCAGGGCAAGGCCCAAGTCCCTGAGCAGCAACCAGGGTTGCAGAGGCCCCTTCAGTGTCAGTGCAAAGGCCACTCCCAGCCCCTGGACTCTACCCTGCAGGGAACGAGGCGCTGGAGACAACTCCCCACAGGACCCCATGTGCTTGGGTCTACTTTGTAAGAAAGAGTTGATTGCCTATGAAAGATAGGAAATTTGCAAAAATGTGGAAAAAATAAGCAAATGGTAACAATCCAGGTGAGAACCCATGAGGCTTTATGTCATTATTGTTTGTGAATTTCATTCATGCCCTTAAAAATTCCTTCAATGAACAAAAACGTGTTTCCGTTTAGTTGTCAGGGCCATGATGGGCCAGTGTGAGGACCAGGCCATGAGCGACATGGACATTGCTCTGGCCTCTGGTGCTGGTGATCTGGCCAGGAAGGTGGATGGGAAACTCATGATGACACAACTGATGAGTGACGACTGTGAGAGACTCTTTAAAGGGCAAGGGCAAGGCCGGCTCCTGCTGGAACTCGCCCCTCGCCCTGCAGTCAGACGGCCCCGGTTCAAAGCCCCATTTCTCTCTGCTCAGGTGCGAGCCCCTGAGCAAGTCTCTCAGCTTTTGAAGCCCGAACACCTCATCTGGAAAAGTGGGTGCAACAGTGCCCACCCATAGGATGGCTGAGCAGGGTTACAGTTAGTGCTGGAAGTGCCCACCCGAGCTCATGGGCAGCAGACGCTTCAGAGGAGTCCATTGTCTCTGCCACGTGGTGGGCACATAAATCGTGGTTGGGTAGAATTGGGTCATTAACCTTGAAGCCATCAGTCCCTGGAAAATGACTGAAGATCTTGGGAGAGGCTGATTGTGGCATCTACAGTGGTGATCTGGGAAGACTCCTGTGAGAAAGTTCACTTTGGGAATAGCAGGCCTGCCCAGCCCTGGGAGGGGTGCTGCCTTGCCTCTGTGCCCTGCACCCCCCCCCCCCAAACTAGGCGCCTGCCAGGCATGGAGAAAACAGCCCTGGCTTTTGGTATCTCCCAGTAGTTCATCCCACAGGGGATGCTGGCATATTATAAAATATCCTTTTTGACCTTCGGAGGCTTATGCTCTTCATAACTCCAGTAGAATTTGTAGCCACCAGGGTCTTTGTCTCACAGGTTCAGGCCTGGTTCCTTCACAGACTGGTCCTTCACCCGGCAATCACGGATGGAAAGCTCACATTTGCTGGGCATGGGGCTAGTGACATCGGAAGAATAAGACCCGCCCAGCCTCGCCAGCCTCACAGAGCCCTGCCTTGTGGTGAGTCAGAGAGATGAGTGGGTCTGTGCTGGCCGTGTTTTGAAACTGGATCAAAGCTGCATGGGACGGGGTGGGTGCCCAGCGCAAACCGAGGCGCTTGCCTGAGAGTGCATTCCAGACTGTGTCAGACCAACTCCAGGCTTTGGTGTCCAGCCCTTGACCTTCTGCTTGGTGAGAATAAGTGTCACTTGTTGGCCAGCACTGTGTCCTGGATACCAAGTGCCAGATATGTTCAGTACTTAATCTGCATGATAATTCCCTAGGGAATGTCTCAGCATTGGGAAGAGGGCCTGATCTGTAATAAATGCTTCACACATGTCATTTATTGTCGTTGCTATTTCTACCCCCATTCTACTGTAGATGAACTGAAATCAGGTGATGCAAGCCTGAAAGACCACAGGGTCCAGGCATGTCTTAGGCGAATCCCCAGGGAGACCCAAAGAGTGTTTTGGGTTTGCATCCCTGGCAGAGAAGGGGTAGAACGTGGGGGCTTCCCATGCAGGATACTTTGCAGATAAAGGCGAGAGCTCAGCAAACTGCAAAGTGCCACTGTGAGGCAGGACTTGTCATGGGTGTCTTCTGGAGAGGGCTTCTCCGTGCCAGCAGGGGGCTACCCTGTTGGCCTACAGTAGGCACAGAATGGCTCTGTCAGCCCCCCGACAATTGTGCCATCCTAAATTGTGGGGTCTGGAAAAGTCAAGGCTACCTATCTCAGCCCCCGTTGCTGGTTCTGGGTATGATTGGCGTCTCCTTTTCACATGTAGTTGGGGAAGACTCAAGGTTAGTACTGAGTTAGGTGGGTGAAGATGAAGTTGCCCAGGCCACTTGCGTCGCCTGCACAGGTCTCAAAGCACAGCTGGCACTGACATTGGCAGGAGCCTGGGAGTCAGCGCTGGGTGCTTGGCCAGCTGGCCTGGGTGTTGTCCTGGGCGCTGTCCGTGGGGACCTAGCCTCTCTGTCAAGTAGACACTCAGGTCCCTGTTAGCCCTTCCTTACCCAACAGCTGGAGCCAGTTTTATCTTGTAGCTGTTTTCAGGATTTCAGTGTGAAATACGGACACTGACAAGGTCCTCAACCTTTCTGAGCCTCATTTCCTTGCCTATGAAATAGTTGTGTGAAACCACTTCCCACAGGCAGTGGGGAGGATTCTGTGGAGTATCATTTCAAAGTGTCAGTCACACAGCAGCTGCTCAGCTACAGAAGACTGTCGTGTGAAATGCCTGGGTTTGTAGAAACTAGGTTCAAACCACAGCAATGCTGCTTTCCAGCCGTGCAGCCCCTGAAAACCTTGATGCTCTGTTGCAAGCTCGTTTGCTTTGCATGTTTTGGGAGGATTGGAGAACGTACAAGCGAAGATGACACAATGAAAAGATCTTCGATTAAGTGTCAAGAGAAAAGCTAGTGTTCTAAAGTCCTCTTTGCCACTTAAAATAGCTTTGTGACTATAAACGTGTCAGCTAAAGTCTCTGAAATTCAGAAATGGAAAAGAAAGACATTTTGTAAGTGGCCTAGCATGGTGGTAGAAAAAGCCACAAATCAAGAGGTATCCATGGGGGGAAAAAATCACACCAGGCTCCTGCTGAACCCCAGCTGGCATGGTAGGTGCTTCTCAAATGCTAATGCTTCTCTCCCATTCACAGTAGATGTTTCGGTATGAGCTCTGACAGCTAAGTTCGGGAACTTGCCACCATGTGCTTACATTGGCGGCACTGTAAAAACAACACGTTCCAGTTACATAACCTCAGCACACTCAGTGAAGCAGCATCTCACTATTGTGTTCAGGTCAATGTGTGGCGTCTCCTGCTGAGCACTGGTCATCATCTCTGTTGCAGGTTTTTATGGGCTGTCATGAGAATGTTGGAGCTTGAATTAGAGCAATGAATAAACATTTGTACATTATTGCTAAACTTGGCAACATTGGAAGTGAAATCAGGGATGTATGAGACCAAGCGTATGGAGATAAGGCCATGAAGAAAATGGCAATGTACACTAAGTGGTTTTTCTGAGGGGAGAGAAAGTAGTCACTGGTGAAAAGAGGTCAGGACAGTTAGTAACAGGCAGAACTGATGAAAACATCCACCAAATTTGGAAAAATTCACCTAATTGTGTGTTAAAATCATCATCAGACTGTGAGAAGCATAGCAAACTGAATAAACATTGACAGGGAAAGAGTTAGGAAAATCTTAACTAAAGGTAATGGTATGAGAAAGCTGTGTGCAAAATGGTCCTGAAGGGCTCACCCAAGAGTAAAAGCAAAGGAGAGTTGAAGTTTGCCAAGACCTTTGGAGAGGCAAGGCGATGTTTTGGGCCCTGTTATCACTGTGAAGAAACAAGGGTGTACCCACCTAACCTTGAAACAAGGCATCAAAGTGCACAATGGAAATCAGCTAATTCTCCACAACCAAAAAGTTCAATCAAAAGTCAAAATGATGTTAGTAACTTTTTTGACATCAGAGGGATTATTCCTTATGAATTTTTACCAACTGAACAGTTAACCAAGTTTAATATTTGGAAGTGCTGAAAAGGTTGTGTGAAAAAGACAGAACTTTTTGCCCAACTCATGGCTCTTGCATTGCAGCAGTGCACCAGCTCACACAGCACTGTCTGTGAGAGAGTTTTTAGCCAGTAAACAGATAATTGTATTGGAAGAGCCTCCCTACTCACCTCTGGCTCCCAGTTACTTTTTTCTTTAACCAAAGAGAAAGAAAATATACAAAGGAAGACATTTTGAAGACATTCGGGACATAAAGGGTAAGATGATGACAACTTTGATGACCATTCCAGAAAAAGAGTTCTGACATTACTTTGAAAGATGGGCTAGGTGCTGGTGTCAGTGCATAGTTTCGCAAGGGGAGTGCTTCAAAGGTGATCATAGTGATATGGAGCAATGAGGTGTGCAGCACATTTTCTAGGATGAGTTTGTGAACCTAATTGTCACACATCACATATGCTTGATGAGGAGGAGAATGGTTGGAAAGAAACAAATTAGGTAAACAATTATAAAGGATGCAGTTACACAACTATCCATTTGCCTCCTAATAGGAGATGGACACATTGTTTTTCTCTTCATAATATAGGAAATAAAGCTATATCTGCCATTTCCCTGGCTGTGTCTGGGTGCTCTGGGAGACTTCCCAGCTCACAGGTATTTCTGCCACTAAGTGTCCTTTCTTTTGCCATGGCAGCCATGGCTTTGCTCTGTTTCAGAAGATAGGACTATTACTTTGGGCTTTTGGGGAGTGGCAAGTCAGATAGGAGAGGGTTGGGGCAGGGACACCCTCTCCGGGGCTGGAGATAGTGCCTGTAAGGTGGAGAAGAGAGAAGGAGGGAGTGATGTGGGGACACAGCCAGCTGGTTGGCTTTTTGGAAGGGTTCAGCAGGAGCCTGGTGTTACCTGTGGAAGGTTGTGGTCAAGTGCAGAGTTCCAGGTTGGGGGAGTGGGAACAAGAGAAGAACTGATAGAGCAGGGGATTATTTTAGATTAGACTTTAGCGTCTCTTGCCATGAGATATATTTCTTGGCAAGAAGAGTGACCTGTGGACTCCATCAGGAAGCCATGAATAAATATTTATGTTGAGTGCCTGTAAGTATTGGAGGCAAGTGGGGTTTTGTTTGTTTGTTTGTTTTTGCTTTCTAATCCTTGCCAGAGCCTAGTAATGGTGACTGGCACACAATCTGTAATTTGTGGTTACCAATGCAGGCAGGGCGTCTTATGGAGCAACCAAGCCATTCAGCAAATAGTGCTGAGTGTCCACTAATTTCCTGCCAGACACTCTGCTAGAGTCTGAGATTATAAAGATACATAAAATAGTTCCTGCATCCAAGAAGCTTACATTCCAGAGACAGAGGCAGAGGCAGGGGCAGGGGCTGGGGCAGGGGCAGAGGCTGGGGTAGGAGCAGGGGCAGAGGCAGAGGCAGAGGCAGAGGCAAAGACAGGGCAGGGGCAAGGGGAGAGGCAGAGGCTGGGGGAGGGGCAGAGACAGAGGCAGTGGCAGGGCAAGGGCAGGGGCAGAGGCAGAGACAGAAGCAGAGGCTGGGGCAGGGGCAGAAACAGAGGCAGTGGCAGGGGGCAGAGACAGAGGCAGAGGCTGGCACTCAGCTAATGATGATGAAGTACCTGATTCTCTCACTCACCTGCCAGGCTCTGGGCCTATAAGAGGGAGTAAGACCTAGTTCCTGGCCTAAAGATCTTAGACTCAGACAATGTTGTGTGGGGAAGGAACTGGCAGCTGGACAGGCCAATATGTACGATGGCTTCAGGCTAGGTGGGCAGAAGGTCAAGGTGCTATGGGAGATCTGGTGGGCCCCTTTATCCAGAGCATGGAGACAGTGGGGATTGGGGAGAGCTCCAGGGTAAAGCATTAGTCTAGGGGTGCATGGAGTTATCCAAGTGACAAGGTAATATATGAGGGCAGGGAAAGGCCACTCCAGGCACAGAAAGAGCCTGGAGGCCTGAGGGAGCTGCAGCCTCTGCGGGTGGAGGGCAGGGCACAGGCTGCTCCAGAGCCCTGGGAAGTGAAACCTGAAGCGTGTTGGGACTGGATCTTGCCAAAACTCATTTGTCATGCTAAGTAAAGAACTTGCACTTCACTCTGAAGGCACTAGGAAGCAGAGAAGTATTTTACAAGTTAGATTTAATTCATTAATTTCAAAAATATTTGTTGAACGTTAACTATGTGTTTATTTGTAGTTGGGCTAGATTCTGGGAATTTAATGATGTATAAAACAATTCTAGACTGTGCAGAGTTCATGGTCTAATATGAAAGAGAGACATTAAACGAACTAATTGTTATAAGAAGAATATATTAAGGTAATGTTTACACAATTAAAAAGCATCACACACTAAACAGTCACACAAAATAAATACCTAATTATGAAGGATGACAAGTGCTGTGAAGGGGACTCAAAGTCAGTGGGTGGTGAAATGCCATAATAATGGCTAGTAAGGACGGTCACAGGCATTTGGCGAGCGATCACTGTGGGCTGTCATCATCTTCGTGTAAATTTCTCATTTAGTCTTCAAGGCAGTCAGATTAACAAGTGCCATCTCCACGGGGATCTATGTCTGACTCTGAAACGGGCCCAGCTGGGGGAGCGGCTGTGTTAGCGGTTCCTTCTGGGGTCAGCAACTGTGGCGGGCTGGGCAATGGCCCCTGAAGAGCGTCCACTTCCTAATTCCTGAAACTTCTGAATATGTTACATCACGTGGCAAAAGGGACTTGGGAGATGTGATTAGGCTGAGGACCTGAGACGGTGCCAGTGCCCTGGATTTGTCAGGTGGGTCCAAGGTAATCACCACGAGGGAGAGGGCGGCAGGGGAGGGAAGGACCGATGTGCTGCGGAGAGGAAGGGGCCCAGCTGAGAAGTATGAGAAGCCCCTTGAAGCTGGAAAAGGCGAGGAGGGGGATTCTCCGCTGGAGCTTCCCCGCCCTGCCGGCGCCCCAGCTGCAGCCCTGGGGAGCCGGGTCCGTCTTCCCACCGCCGCTGAGACCAGAATGTGCCATCAGCCTTTGCGACTGTGGCGTTGTCACCGTGGTAGTAGGAAACTGACAAACTGACAAACTTTGGGGGTTACCGTGTCAGAACAGCTGGATCAAAAACCCCGAATCTGAATATCCGGTTCTGCTTAAGAGGGTAAATCAGGGTTTGAGAGGCGCGTGTGAGGGAGGGAGGGAGGGGAACTGGGGACGGCACCGGGCGGACGCAGGGGGATGGGGGCGCTGCGGGGAGAGGGACGGGGCGGCGTTACCCGGAGAGGTGGAGCGGCCTTGTGGGGGGGGGACTGCGGGGCGACACCGGGGGAGGGATGGGGGCGTGTTACCCGGGGGCTAATTCTCCGGAGTCGCTAAAACCGTCGGCGCCGCGGAGCGCAGTGAGGACTAAAGCTGGAAATTTCCGCGGCGCCCAGATCTGGGCTGGACCTTTCGGCCCCGGAGCCTCCTGGCCGGGCGGGTCTGGGGGGCGCGATGACAGAGCCCCCGGGGGCAGGGACGCTGCTTTCGGGGCCGACCAGGGCTGGCGGCAGCGAGAGGGCGGAGGGCGCCGGGAGGCGCGCAGGGGGCTCAGGTGGAAGCACCTGCCACTGTCCCCCGGCAGAGCACGGGGGGTTCGGAAGTTACGGAGGAGTGGCGTCCAGCTTTAGGGCTCCGTGCAGCGGGGAAATCCAGCTCTCTCCGATTAATCCAGACGGCCAAGAGACGTGGGAATTTTTTTTTTTTTTTGCAGTTTTTGGCCGGGGCTGGGTTTGAACCCGCCACCTCCGGCGCCCTACTCCTCTGAGCCACAGCTTTGGAAATATTTTTCTACAAAAATGCCATTTCTGTTTCTATATAATGACTCGTTAAGTGGGTGTGTTTGTAAGCATTTCTTCCTATTGATTTCTAACATCGTAAACGTAGATAAAACCCACATAAACAATAGCTCTTTGGGATCCCCAATAATATTTTAGAAGCATTAAAGGGGCCACGGACCAAACAGTGCGGTATCTACAGGGGCACACAAAGCTTTAGGTATGTCTCTGTGTCTTCATGTGGAACAAATTCCTAGACTTTAACCAAAGAAAGCTGTGATCAAAGCTTTTTCTAATCCTGGAAGACACACGGGAGGTGCGAGCCTTCCAGGCTCCCAGACGCCGCCCGGCGGGGCTGCGGAGCGCGGAGGCCGGAGCTCTGGGCCGGGACCGGCTCGGCGCGGCCGGCGGGGAGCGCGCGCCCTCTGCGGGCCGCCAGCGGCCCCTGCGCTGCTCTGGTCTTCCGGCTGGGCTCTCATCCCCGGAGGGATCTGAAGTTCACGTCCGCCCGACGCCCAGGGCAGGCGAGGAGGAGCAAGGACACGCTGTTTTCACTGAGGAAGCTACGCAAGTGGGGATCAGCGTGCGGCGGTGACAAAGCCACACACTGACCTCAATCTTGGTCCCAAGCTGGGGTGGGAACACGTGACCTCTCTAGGTTTCAATTAATTCAGGAGGAAACAGCCCTCAATGATTCAAAGATTCTTCCAGCGGTAACAGTTTAGGGTTCTAGGTGCTAAATGTCCCCACGTCTCGCTCAGGGAGGGAGCTTGGCTCCCGGCCTGCTTCGGCTCAGCCTGATCCCACCTGCTCTGTGCCTTTGTGCATATGAACTCATTTAATCCTCACAGCGAAATAGATCTGATTATTATCATATTTCAGGGATGAAGAAATTAAGGTATTGGGGGTGGGCAGGATAAGTAAATTGCTTAAAGTTCCACATTTGATAAGTAGTAGATTTGGGATTCAAAGCCAGGAAGCCTGGCCCTAGTATTCATTTTTTTTAATCTGTTCATTATTAGTTTATTAAGGAAATAATCATCAATTTGTATGAGTTCGTCATTTCCTAAAATACAATAATAGTGTTAAGACTTATTTTCTTTTTTTTTAATTTGATATTACTTTTATTTTCTATGTTTTATCAATTTAAGAAGTCTTTTTTTCTCTTTTTTTATTAAATCATAGCTGTGTACATTAATGCAATCATGGGGTACAATGTGCTGGTTTTATAAACAATTTGAAATATTTTCATTGAACTGGTTAACATAGCCTTCATGGCATTTTCTTAGTTATTGTGTTCAAACATTTATATTCTGCATTCAGTAAGTTACACCTGTACCCTTCTAAGATGCACCATAGGTGTGGTCCCACCATTTACCCCCCATATTCTTGTCCTATAATTGGCTTATAAATTAGTTTCATAGTATTCATGTTTTAACTCTGCATTATCTAAGAAGCAAATAGTTCCTAGAAACACAGAGGTCACCGACTGGGGAGAAGACGGCTGAGGGGAGATGACCTGGGTTGCAGGAAGACCCCAGGGTGGGAAGGGAGCTGCATCTGCCTCCTGCCCCTCCTCGGTCCTGGTGTACCAGCTGCCTATGCTGGAAAACTATGCCTTCTTAAAAAAAAAAAAATTATGCCTTCTCCTTAAATCTGCATGCTAAAAGTAGAATTCAACGCATTTCTCCAAATAGTTCTCTAAAAATCTCTCTTCCTTTCCAAGAATACCATCATTCTCTCACACTAACAGAACTCAGCTCGATTGATAATTTGTTGGTGCTAAAGGACAGTGTTCTGAGGTGTTGCCCAGCCTCAGTGAGAAAGTAATATGATTAATTAAAACATTTCTGTCATGGGAGCTGCGGGAAACAGCAGCTGGGCTGTGTGTCTGCTGTCTCTGGAGTGGGCTTTGTCTTGAGCAGAGTTAAGGAACGTGCTGACAGGTGCCCCTGTGAACACACGGGTCAGGGGTGGGAGGTAAGCTGAGAACACAGCTGTTCTTGCGGAGAGAGGGCAGGTGCCGAGTCGTGCTGGCCAGGCTTGAGGGAGGGAAATCTGGATAAAGGCATCAACCGGGTCATGAAGGTGAGTTTGCCAAGGTGGGGGAAGATGGCAGGGCCTACTGGAAAGACAGTGAGCAGGTGGTTTCTTGGTCAGAAAGCCCCAAGTCTCAGGAGGGGTCAAGGCAAGGTCCAAGCAGGCACGTCAGCAGGGATCTTTCCTGCAAGTCCACGCTCTATTTCCACAGGAGGAAGCTCTGAGCTGCTGAGTTCTCACCTCAAGAAATACAGAGCAGTGGTGTCTTCTAGCTGGGTAGGATATGGTTCTGGAACAGGTTCGGTGTGACTGAAACCATCCAGCCATGGTGAGGAGGAGAGAAGAGGTCAGTTGGGAAACTGCAAGTAGCAGCAACCACGTGGAATGAGCTCGAACATAACAAGGGAACTTGATGTAGGACAGAGCTGCGACTGTCTCACGGAAGCCAAGGGTGGGGACGCTGTGAACCCTTTAAGAGCCCCGACCCTGAGAACTGCATCACACCAGGGACTCTCACTATCTCTCACTCACAAGCCTTGTTCTGCTCTCTCCCTGACAGCTTCCCCCCTCAGCCTCCTTGCTAGAGGCCAGCTGCCTGTGGCTCTCAAGTTCTCATGCTATAGTTTCAGCCGAAGGATTCAGCAAGACCTCAGTTCCTAACCTGGGGAACAAGGATCTGCTTGGCCCATCTTTGTTCTGTTGTCTGCTAAGGCCAGGACAGCTGTACAAGCACATCTGTTAAAGCAGCAGTTCTCAACCTGTGGGTCGAGACCCCTTTGGAGGTCGAACGACCCTTTCACAGGGGTCACCTAAGACCAGCCTGCATATCAGATATTTACATTATGATTCATTACAGTAGCAAAATTACAGTTATGACGTAGCAACGAAAATAACTTTATAGTTAGGGTGTCCCCACAACATGAGGAACTGTATTAAAGGGTCATGGCATTAGGAAGGTTGAGAATCTCTGTGTTAAAGACTCATCCTCATAGATGTGGGGTGAGTGAGAGACATTCCCAGGAAGAAGGACTAAAAGTTGGCCTCTGGGCGAGGAAAATACACCAAGTTGTATCTACTGCAGGGTCTAAAGACAGAGCACTGCAAAATACCCACGTCGAGTGGATGTCAGAGAAGAACCAGGTAAAGATAGGAAGCTTCTTCAGGCAGTTAGGAGGAAAACCAGGAGCGAGAAATCATGGGTGCTAAGAAAGCAAAGAGTTTTTTTTGTTTGTTTGTTTTTGTTTTTTTGAGACAGAGCCTCAAGCTGCCACCCTGGATAGAGTGCTGTGGCATCACAGCTCACAGCAACCTCCAACTCCTGGGCTCAAGCGAGTCTCCTGCCTCTGCCTCCCAAGTAGCTGGGACTACAGGCGCCCGCGACAACGCCCGGCCATTTTTTGGTTGCAGCCATCATTGTTTGGCGGGCCCGGGCTG
>CAUYON010056577.1:0-24567 GCA_963573935.1 Arctocebus calabarensis
TAGCCTTCATGGCATTTTCTTGATCACTATATAAAGACATTGATACGCTACATTTAATAAGTTTCCCCAGTACCCTGCTAAGATGCACCGTAGGTGTGATCCCACCAATTGCCCTCCCTCCACCCATACTCCCCCCTCCCCTCCCCTCCCTTTCCCCTTTCCCTGTATTCCTATGCTATAATTGGGTTGGAGCTGGAACATGTTCTTCTTAGCAAAGTATCTCAAGAATGGAAGAAAAAGTATCCAATGTACTCAGCCCTAATATGAAGCTAATTTATAGCTTTCATATGAAAACATTTTTGATCCTTATTTAGAAGTTTTCTCCTGACCCTTCAAATATGTACCACACATGTGATCTCGCGGGGAGATGAGACAAAGAATTTGGTTTTTTGAAAAGATTAACAAAATTGATAAACCTTTCGCCAATGTAACCGGAAACAGAAAAGTAAAATCCCTAATATCATCAAACAGTAAGGATAAAGGAGAAATAACGACAGACAGCTCAGAAATTAAGAAAATCCTTAATGATTACTACAAAAACTCTATTCTCAGAAATATGAAAATCTGGAGGAAATAGGCTAATACCTGGAAGCATGTCACCTTCCTAGACTCTGCCTGAAAAAATTAGAAATGTTGAGTAGACTTATATTAAGCACTGAATTATCATCAAATATGTGAAATCTTCCCAAAAAGAAAAGTCCAGGAACATATGTCCTCACATCAGAATTCTTCCAAACTTTTAAAGAGGTACTTATATTATACCTCTTATATTATATTATAGGTATTATAACTAGTACCTATATTACATAGACTTTTCCAGAACATAGTAAAATAAGGAATACTTCCAAAAACCTTTTATCAAGCAAATATCACCCCAAGCCAGGAAAGGACCAAACAATGAAGGACAATTATAGACCAATATCATTAATGAATATTGATGCAAATATATTGAATAAGATCCTAGCAAATAGAATTGACTGACACATGAAAAATTAATACGCCACAATCAAGTTGGTTTTATTCCAGAGTCACAAGGTTTTTCCAACATACATAAATCTATAAATATAATACATTACATAAAAAATAAAAAACAAAGACCATATGATTCTCTCAACTGATGCAGAGAAAACTTTTGATTATATCCAGCATACCTTCATGATTAGAACACTTAAGAAAATAGGCTTAGATGAATCATTTCTTAAACTGATATAGGCCATCTACAGCAAACCCACAGACAATATCATATTGAATGCAATGAAATTGAAAACATTTCCATTCTGATCTGGAACTAGATCAGGATTCCCATTGTCTCCACTGCTATTCAACATAGCAATGGAAGACTAAGGCATCATAATCAGGCAAGAGAAGGCAATTGAGGGCACACAAATGGGATCAGAGAAGATCAAACTCTTACTCTTTGCAGATGATATGATTTTATACCCGAAAAACCCTAAGGACTCAACTTCAAAACTTCTACAAGTGATCAAAGAAGACAGCAGTCTCGCAGGATACAAAATCAATACTTACAAAACAGTAGCTTTTATATATACCAACTATAGTCAAGCTGAAAAAATAGTCAAGGATTCTTCCTTTTACAATAGTGCCAAAGATGAAATATCTGGAATTTACCTATAAAAAGCTGTGAAAGAGCTGTATAAAGAGAACTATGAAACCCTGGGAAATGAAATATCTGAAGATGTAAACAAGTTGGAAAACATATCATGCTCATGGCTGGGAAGAATCAACATTGTTAAAATGTTCATAATACCCAAAGCAATCTATAGATTTAATGCAATCCCCATTAAAGCACCTCTGTCATGCTTTAAATATCTGGAAAAAAATAGTATTTCATTTTACATGGAATCAGAAAAACTTTGAATAGCCAAGACATTACTCAGCAATTAAAAAAAAAAAAATCAGGAGGAATCACACTACAAGATTATAGTATGAATCTACAGTGATCAAAACAGCAAGGTACTGGCACAAAAATAGAGAGATAGATCTATGGAACAGAATAGAGAACCAAGAGATGTACCCAAACACTTATCATCATTTCATCTTTGATAAACCTATCAAAAACATGAGTTTGGGTAATGATACCCTATTTAACAAGTGGTGCTGGTTGAATCGGCTGGCAACTCGTAGACTGAAATGAGACCCTCACCTTTCACCATTAACAAAAATTGATTCTCACTGGATAAAAGATTTAAACTTAAAACATGACACTATAAACATACTTGGAGAGATTGCAGGAGAAACACTTGAAAAAATTGAAATAATATTTTATGAGGATGACCCCATGGGCAAATGAAGCAACACCAAAAATATATTACCGGGATCTGATCAAACAAAGAGGCTTCTACACAGACACAAGTGAGTAAAGCAAGCAGACAGCCCTCAGAATGGGAGACTATATTTTCAGGTTATGTTTCTGACAAAGATTTGATAACTAGACTCCACGAAGAACTCAAATTATTAATAAGAAAAGAACAAGTGATCTCATTTCATTTTGGGCAACAGACTTGAACAGAAATGTCAGACAGGTGTATGGCGAACAGACACATAGAAAAGTGTTCATCATCTTTAATCATTAGAGAAATGCAAATCAAAACCACTTTGAGATATCATCTAACTCTAGTAAGAGTAGCCCACATAAGAAAACCCCCAAAGAGCAAATGTTGGTGTATATGTGGAGAAAAGGGAAAACTTCTGCATTGCTGGTGTGAATGCAAGCTAATACATTCCTTTTGGAAAGAAGTTAGGAGAGCACTTAGGGAACCAAATGTAGACCTGCTGTTCGACCCTGAAATTCCTCTACCTGGCATACATCTAGAAGACCAAAAATCATTTTACAACAAAAATATTTGCACCAGAATATTTATTTCAGCCCAATTAATAATTGCCAAGTCATGGAAGAGGCCCAAGTGCCCATCAATACATAATTGCATTAGTAAACTGTGGTATAGGCTCAGCGCCTGTGGCTCAATGGGCTAAGGCGCCAGACAAGTACACCTGAGCTGGCGGGTTCAAATCCAGCCTGGGCCCAAGGAACAATGATGACTGCAACCAAAAAATGGCTGGGCGTTGTGGCGGGTGCCTGTGGTCCCAGCTACTTGGGAGGCGGAGGGGGGAGATTTGCTTGAGCCCAGGAATTGGAGGTTGCTATGAGCTGTGATGCCACAGCACTCTATCCAGGATGACACTTTGAGGCTCTGTCTCAAAAAAAAAAAAAAAAAGGTAAATAAACTGTGGTATATTTATGCCATAGAATATTATGCAACCATAAAAAGATGGAGACTTTCCATTTTTTTATGTTTACATGAATGGAGCTGGATCATATTCTTCTTAGTAAAGTATCTCAAAAATAGAATAAAAAATATTCAGTATACTCCATACTATTATAAAACCAATATATAATCACTCACACTTCCGTACAAATGATGAAACACAACTATAGTCTAGGATGAAGGAGGGAAGAGGAGTAATAGTGGAGCAGAGGGGGGAAATAGGGTGGAGAGAGAGTAATCATTGGGCCCTCATCTATGGTGCATATTGTAAGGGGACATGTCAAGTCTATTGAGAGTAGAGTATAAATGTCTTAAAACAATAATTAAGTAAGTGAGGTTAAGGCTATGTTAACAAGTTTGATGTAAACATTCCATGTTGTATATAAAATCAGCACATTATACCCTATAAATGCATTAACGTGTGCAGTTATGATTTAATAAAAAATGTTAAGAATAAAAAAGTACATATCTATAAAGTATGTGTCATATTTTGATACATGCATACAATATATGTTGATTGAGTCACAGTATTTAGGATATGGATCACCTTGAACATTTATCATTTCTAGCAATTTTGAAATATACAACTTATTGTCATTAGCCATAGTCACCCAGTTGCAATACCTAAATTATTCTTTCTATCTAACTGTATGCTTCCACCCATTTACCAAAGTTTACTCAACGCACACCCACTTTCCACCCACTGGTAATTCTCATTCTAATCTTTACTTTCATAAGATCAACAATTTTAGCTCCCACGTAGGCATGATACCATGTTATATTTTTTTTTCTGTGCCAGCTTTACCCCAGAATTTTAAATTACAGAATTTCATTCTCTTTGATGACAGAATAGTACTTAATTATGTATACATTTCTTTATCAATTAACTCACTGATGCAAATTTAGATCGATTCTATGTATTGGCTGTTAGGTGCTGAAATGAATGTGAGAGTACAAATATCCTTTTGATACACTTGTTTACATTATATTGTATAAATATATAGTAGTAGGATTGATGGATTATGTGGTAGCTCCATTTTCAGTTTTTAGAGAAATCTTTATACTGTTTTCTATAATGGCTGTACTAATTTGCATTGTGACCTATAATGTACAAGAGCTCCCTTTCCTCTGCATCATTGCACTCATTAATTATTTTTTTGTCTTTTTATTAATAACTATTAGAATTTGGGAAATATGATATATTATTATGGTGTTAATTTGCATTTCCTTAATATTAGTTATTTTGAGCATTTTTTCATATATGTACTGGCCATTTGTATGTCTTCTTTTGAGAAATGTCTATTTAAGTGCCCTATGAATACAAAAGTGGATTAATAAAATGTAGTATATGTATACCATGTAGTACAACTTGGTCACAAAAAATGTCCTTTTGAAGAACCTGGACAGAACTAAAAACTAGACTATTCTCCAAGTATTGCAAATATCATTAAATTGTAACTAACTATTAAATTGGAAATAATCAATCAAAACTCATGCGCACATAGGGTAGTAAAACTCAACATAAACCAAGCAGGAGATTGAGGGAAGCGGCAACAGGTAAATTCCCACCTAATGGGTACATACACCACAATTTAGTAATGTGCTTATCTGTTGAAGAACACGTGGGTTTTTCCACTTCTGTGCCATTGTGAATTGTGCTGCTATAAACATTCAAGTGCAAATGTCTTTATGATAAAATGTATTTTGTTCTTGTGGGTAATAACTGGTCTACTTATAGTACTTTTATTTATTTATTTATTTTTAAATCATAGCTGTGTACATTAGTGCATTCATGGGGTACAATGTGCTGGTTGCATATACAATCAGAAATATTTCATCCAACTGTTTGATATACTCTTCATGGGATTTTCTCGTTTATTGTATGAAAATATTTGTAATCTGCATTTAGTAGGTTTCACCTGTACCCTTCTAAGATACACTATATAAGTGTGATTCCACCATTTACCCTCTCTGCACCCACCCTCCCCCAACACTTCCCTCCCCTCCCTTGCCCCTTTTCCCATATTCTTGTACTATAATTGGGTTATAGCCTTCATATGAAAGCTATAACTTAGCTTCATAGTAAGGCTGAATACATTGAAAGATGAAGACTTTATCTCTTTCATGTTTACATGGATGGAGCTGGAACACATTCTTCTTAGCAAAGTATCTCAATAATGGAAAAAGATATCCAATGTATTCAGCTCTACTTTAATTCTTTGAGGAATTTCAACACTGCTTTCCACAGAGACTGTACTAGTTTTCAGTCTCACCAACGGTTCCAGAGTGTTCCTTTCTCTTTGCATCCATTCCGGAATCTATAACGTTGGAATCTTATGATGTGGGCCATTCTCACTGGGGTTAGGTGATTTCTCAAACTTGTTTACATTAGCATTTCTGTGGTGATTATGGATGATGAACATTTTTTTTATGTGTTTGTTGGCTATTAGTCTGCTCTTAAGAGAAAAGATTATGTTCAAGTTTCTTGCCCAGTTTTTAATGGAGATTTGTTATCATTTTCTGTTGATTTGTTTGAGTTATTTGTAGATCTTATTACTAACTTTTTTGTCAGATGTGCAGTATGCAAATATTTTCCCTCATCCTTTAGGTTTCCCCTTTACTAAGTTGATTTTGACCTTAGCTATTAAAAAGTTTCTTAATTAGATCAGGTCTCTTTTATTTAATTTGTTTGTTTCTGAGATTACATTTTGGGTTTTCTTCATAAACTCTTTCCCTAGGTTGACAATAATTAAGAGCTTTCCTCACATTTCACATTTTTTTCCTATAATTTTTATAGTTTTGTGTTTTAGATTTAAATATTTTGTTCATTGTGAGTTGATTCTTGTGAGTGCTGAGAGGTGCAGGACCTGTTTCAGTCTTTTACATGTGGCTAACCAGTTCTCTCAGCACCATTTATTGAAAGGGGATTATTTTTCCCACTGTATATTTTACTTGATTTTTTTGAAGATTATATGAAAATATGAGGCAGGTTTCATCTCTACTTTTGCTTGTTTTTGTTCCATAGGTCTATGAGTCTATTTTCATGTCAATGCCCTGCTGTTTTGATCACTATAGACTGGTAGCATAGCCTGATGTATGGTAAAGTGATGGTAGGCCAGTAGGTATGTTATTTTGTAAGTTTGGTTTGGTTATTTAAAATTTTTTCCGGTTCCATGTGTAATGTAGGACTATTTAGTGAAGATCTATAACATGTGACATTAGTATTTTAATGGGAATTGAATCAAATAGTTATATTTATTTGGATAGTATAGACATTTTAGTAATGTTAATTCTTCTGAGCTATGAATATAATGTATTCTTCCATCTGTGAACATACCCTGCATTTTATTTTATTTTCTTAGTGTTTTGTAATTCTGCCTGTAGAGTTCTTTCACATCCATTGCCAAATATATTCCAAGGCATTTCCTTTGATGCTACTGTGAAGGGTATTGTGTTTTTGTTTAGATTCTCAGTTTTACTTATATTGGTATACACAGAGCCTACTAATACAAATTAGTACATTTATTTTATGTCCTGATATGTTTCTGTATTCCTTTATCAATTCCATTAGTTTCTTGGTTGAGTCTTTGGACTTTTCTAGGTATACTCCATTTACGATCAGCAAAAACTAATAGTTTTACTTCCTATGTACCCATTTGGACAGCCTTGACATTCCTCACTTGTAAAATTGCTTTGGCTAGGACTTCCAAAATTATGTAGAGTAGTAATGGCAATAGTGGACACCCTTGCCTACTTCTAGTTCTTAACAAGAGTGCTGTCAGTTTTCTCTTTTCAAAATAATATCCTGTATTTTGAACCAATTTTGTAACCTTGGGATAAAACTAACTTGATAATGGTGTATAGTTTCTTTGATGTATCATTGAATTCTGTTTGCTAGGATCTTATTGAATATTTTTGCGTTGAAATTCACTAATGATATTGGTCTATGGTTTTATTTTTCGTTGGATCCTCTCCTGGTTAGAGGATTAAGGTGACATTTTCTTCATAGAATGTGTTGGGGAGGATTCCTTCTTTTTCTATGTTTTATAAAAGGTTATGTGATATAAACCTCTTTTAAAAATTGAAATAATTCTGATGTGAAGCCATCTGGTTCTAGACTTTTCTTTTTTGGGAGATTTTGTTTAGTTGATGCTATGTCAGTGCTTGATATAGGTCTATTGAAAATTTCTAATTATTTCTGATTGAGTCCAGGAAGGTGGCATGCTTCCAGGTATTGGTTCTTTTTCTCCAAATTATCATATTTCTGAACGCAGAGTTTTGTGTAGTAATCATTAAGGATATTTTGAATTTTAGTGGTATCTGTTGTTATTTCTTCTTACTGCTTTTGATTGACATTATTAGAGATTTAACTTTTCTGTTTCTGGTTAGGTGAGTCAAAGATTTATCAATTTTATTAATGTTTTCAAAGAACTAACTTTTTGTTTCATTGATCTTTTGCATAATTCTCTTATTTTCAATTTCAAAGATGTTGGGAGAACTGGCTAGCGACCTGTAGAAGACTGAAAGTGGAACCTCACCTTTCACCACTAACAAATATTGATTCTCACTGGATAAATTGTTTAAACTTAATGTATCATACTATAAAAGTACTGAAGAAAGAGCAGGGAAAACACTTGAAGATATTTTACTGGGAAACTATTTCATTAGGAGGAAACCCCTGGCAATTGAAGCAACATCAAAAATATATTAGTGGGATCTGATCAAGTTAAAAATATTCTGTGCAGTTAAGGGCACTGCAAGTAAAGCAAATAGAGAGCCTTCAGAATGGGAGAAGGTTTTTGCAGGTTATGTTTCCAACAAAGGTCTGATAATTAGAATCCACAGTGAAGTCAAATTAATCAATAGGGAAATAATGAATAACTGCATTTCTTCGTGCACAGGAGACTTAAACAGAAACTTCTCTGAAGATTAAAGGCAAATGGACAACAAACACATGAAAAATGCTAAACATCTTTAATTGTCAGAGAAATGCAAATCAAAACCACTTTGAGGTTTCAACTAACTCCACTAAGATTAGTCCACATCAGAAAAATTCAAAACTTCAGATATCAATGTGTATGGAAAATGGTCCACTGCTGATGGGATTGCAAACTAATATAGCCTTTTTGGAAAGAAGCATGGAGAATTCTCAATGAAATAAAAGTTAACCTACCATTTGATTCTGTCATTCCATTACTAGGTATTTACCCAGAGGAGCAAAAACAAATTTAGAACAAAGATATTTGCACAAGAATGTTTATTGCAGCCTAATTCATAATTGCCAATTTGCGGAAGCAGCCCAAATGCCCATCAACCCATGAATGGATTAATAAATTGTGGTATATGTGTACCATGGAATACTTTGCAGCCATAACGAAAATGGAGATTTTACATCTTTTATGTTTATTTGGATGGAGCTGGAACATAGTCTTCATAGTAAAGTATCTAAAGAATGGACAAAATGTATCCAATGTACTCAATGTTATTTTGAAACCAATATATAATCACTTACACATTCATATGAATGATAAAGCACAAATATACTCCAGAAAGAAGGAGGGGAGAGTAGGGAAAGCAAGTGGAGGGAGGGTATTTGGTGGGATCTCACCTAATGTGCACAATGCAAGGGAACATTTCAAAACAACTAAGAGTATATTACAAATATCTTATCTCAAAAAATAAGTGAAGTGATGGTTATGTTAACCAGTTTGATATAAGCATTTCAGATTATATATCAAATCATCACATTGCATCCCAAAAATGTATATAGTTATGATTTAATAAATATTAAGTATAAGAAAATTTGCATTCTTGGGTGGTGCCTGTGGCTCAAAGGAATAAGACGCCAGTCCCATATACCGGAGGTGGTGGGTTCACACCTGGCCCCAGCCAAAAACTGCAAATAAATAAATAAATAAATAAATAAATAAATAAATAAATAAATAAAAAGTTGTATTGATTGTTATGTCTTAGGTGTCTTCTTCATCAATTATTTGCCTAGGTTGTTATATGTATGGCTGCACATTTTTATGGCTGTTTATATGCATACATATGATATAGCTGGACAAATTCAAAATGAAAGAAAATTCTGTAAACTGTGAGATGTAAACAGTATCTTAGCCAACTTTAAAATTATTAGGTTAGCAACTTATTTCTCATTGAAAACTTCACAAGCCAGAATAGAGTGGGTTCCTATTTTCAATATTCTTAAACAGAACAACTGCCTGCCTAGGATTCTCCATTTTGCAAAAACAACTTTCACATTCAGCAGAGAAATTCAGTCTTCCCCGAACATGCAAACTTTGGGTAAACTTACCATTAATAGGCCTTCCCTGCAAGAAATACTCAGAATTATACTCTACACAGACTAATGCAACAACCCCCCAGAAAATGAAACTACCTACTAACTACAATAAGCTTTCACAATGTCCCAAGAACTAAAACAAAGCAACAGAGTCCTACACAGTAGGATGGACAAAGATCCACCCTATTTATCACCTCTCAATAAATTTAAATACTCTTCTCTTCCCACTGAAGAGACAGAGGCTGTCTGTTTGGATTACCAAAAGAAAAAAAGGAAACCTGAAGCCAAGTATCTGCTGTCTTCAGAAAATGTCTTTAAAAAACAAGTACAAATTGAGATCAAGAGTGAAGAGTTGGAAAGTAATATGTTGTACTAAGAGAATCTAAAAGAAAGCAGGAATTTAAATTCTCATTGAAGATAACATTGACTTTAAAGCAACAAAGCATAGAAAAAAACACTGAACAATATAGTGAACATGGAAATAATTCAACAAGAGGACATGTGAGTCATACACACACACACACACACACACACACACCTGAGTTAGATGTTCACAGATACATATAAAAATTCTATTTTACCTAAAGAAAATGATAAATAACATCATCACAATAGATAGAAACTTCAACACTGCATTGAAAGAAATGAGCAGATCCTCCAAGCAGAAATCAACAAAGAAACTTTGGTGTTAAATATGACTTTAGAAAAAATAGGCTTAGCACACATTAAGACATGCATAACGTTTTAGCCCCAAGACTACTGAAAAAAAAGTAGGCTTAGCAAATGTTAAAACGTGCATAACGTTTTAGCCCCAAGACTACTGAATATATGTTCTTCTTCTCAGTACATGGTACATTATCTTTTCTTAATTTATTTTTTATTTTTTGATCCTTTATTAAATCATAACTGTATTTATTAATGAATTTATGAGGTAAAATGTGATGATTTGATATACAATGTTGAATGCTTACATCTAATTGATTAACATAACCAAGGCTGACCACATTGTAGGTCACAAAACAAGCCTCAAAAATGTAAAATGATAGATATTATAGCATGTATATTTATGGATCATAGTAGAATAGAAGTAGAAATTATTTCCAACAGAATACTCACGCTTAAACCAAGTCACAAAATCTAAACAACTTAATGCTGAGCGGTTGCTGGGTCAAGGGAGAGATGAAGAAGTAAATTACTTAGAGAAGTAAATTTACTTAAAGAAAATGACAATAGTGCTACAAGCTATCAAAATCAGTGAGATAGTGCAAAATCAGTCTGAACAGGAAATTTCATTTTCTTCACTGCCCACCTGAAGTAATCAAAACAAGACAAATCAAAAATCTAATAACTCCTCTCAAGGAACTGAAAAAAGAAGAGCAATCGAATCCTAAACAAAGTGAAGAAAAGAAATAACCAAAATTATATCAGAACTAAGTGAAATCAAGAACAAAAGAATTACTCAAGATTAATGAAGCAAAAAGTTGGTTCTTCTGATGCAGTATTTGTCTCTTTCTCTGAGCATCAAGCTGGAGTTCTGTCTTCACTGTGGGAGAACCCAGGAGTCTTTGCCATAACTTCTGTAACTCTCTGCCCTGAAGGTCCTGGGAGATCTGTAGGGATGAATGGAACACCCTGGAAGCTGAAAAATGAGGCTCCCATCCAGAAGGAGAGCTATGAACCCAAGGAAACAAACAATCAGTACAAAACCCATTGCAAGTAGACAGGAGTCCCCTCCCCCATGAGAACAGCTCACAGCGTACTTTCTACAAACAAGCAAGCAGAGTTCAGATCTTCTCCTATTTTATCCCATGGAAGAGACCTGCTAAAAACCAGAACTTCTTCCCCAGAGAGCACCCACTTTTGTGCCTTGGCAGTCTCCCACCAGGCATAAAATAAAACATGTACTCTACCTGCAATTCTGAACTTCCAGCACTCCCCTCTACTTCCACCCTGAGGTCTAGAAGCCTGTCCACTGCAAGAAATTTTGGGGCAATTTCTTGAGATGTATGGGCAAGGTGTGGGCTCTGACAAGTCTGTGCTGAAACAGCAGCACAGGTGTAAAGCAAGGACTGTGGAGTGAGGGAGAAACAGTGCCCCAAGCACAGCATGACAGTGGCTGGAAGGGCACTGGCAGGAACAATAGGGCTCACACACCTGGAGATATTTTGGAGAAACACTTCTTGTCTCTCTTAGCAAACAGAGGGAACCAAGCCTTTATTCCAGGGACAGCCACGAGTGGAGCATAGCTGGGAAGGAAACACAGTTCCCATGAGCAAAGGCAATTCCTGCCCAGGTGGGGCTTGGAGGGAACTGAGACTAGAATACAGATAGAGGACCTATCAGATATTAAAATGATAAGAATAGATATTACACTTGATCTTAGCCAAAAGGATGAGAAGTGATGAGACTAGAAAATGGGCACACAGAGGGGAATACTCTCCAGGCAGAGCTGAGTCAGAATTGCAGGTTTTGTGAGCCTAGGATGCACCTTAACCCCAGTGAGGCATAGATGGGTCAAGAGGGCATGTGGCAGTGGCATCATTCCAGGGCAGGGCAGGAACTGAGAGCCCTTTGTGAGCTCAAATCATGCCCACCCCAACAAAGAGTGCAGCAGTGACAGAGATGCCAGTTCTGAGAATTTGAGAGGTGGTGGTAGTATAGGACAGGGCTGAGTTGTAGCTTCTGTGAACTCTAAACACATCTGACCACAGTGGAACACTGGTAGACTTAACTACAAGTTATGCGAGAATATAAATGGCAGCAGTATCAGCCCAGGGTGGGGCTGGAACTGAGCGACACTACCGCGCTTCCATTGAGCACTTGAGGTAGTCAGGTTTCAGATCCTCCTTCCAACTGGTGGCAGAGTGTGGTGGCCTGGCTGAGGAGACATTGATATCCCTGTAACTCTAGCAAACACAAACCCCTGGCACACTCCCTCATTGGAGGGAACTAGGTCACAGCCCTGTGGGGTTACCAGTGAATGGGTGTGATGGCAGTGCAAGGTGGGGAAGGAGGCATTAATCTCCCTGCAACTAACTCATTTGCTGGGAAGGCCTTTCTGACTCCATGGCACACTGGAGTGATCCATACCTGAGCTGACAGTAGACCTCTGTCATCTCATTCCTGGAGACCTATTGAACTTTCCCACTTTTGTATTGGAGCTGACTGGGCTAATTAGTTTGGAACTCTTGACCTGGGCCAATCACCCAAGGACCCTCCAAGGAGGTACTCTGATTCTTTTGTAGTGGGAAGGTTTGATTACCCTTTTCCAGTTGTTGCCCGTGGGGTGGGGGATGGGCTGTCTTAGTTGGTTGTATTTCTCTACAGTTGACACTTTAACCCAGAGTCACTGATTCTCTAGGATTGGACACAAACCAACTGAATACAAGACATCACCTAGCCACATCACACCAAGAAGGTCTCCAGAGTCACAAGCTATAATACTGTATGGGTCCTTTGCAAAGCTGTGGGGTCCTTCGCAAAGCTGTGGGAGTCCTTTGCAAAGCTGCAGTCACTAGTCCCAGCTCTCTGGCAAAAGGCTGGTTAATCACAACTCCAGGAGACCCCAATCGAATTTCACCTTACCTGCTCATCTATCAAACATTGAAAAATAATCATGGGGCTGAATCAGTTGAAAAACTCTGCCAACATGAATAACCAGAGTAGATCAACTCCTCTAAGGAACACCAAGGGGACACACCAGAAGATCCCACTCATAAACAAATGGCTGGGATATCAGAAATCGAGTTCAGAATTTGGATGGGAAATAAGATTAACAGAATAGAAGTAAAGTTGTTACTAGAAATTCTAGGAATAACTCAAAAGTTGTCTCAGAAATTCAATGAATTCAAAGACAAAATCACCAAAGATTTTCACCCATTGTGAAAAGAATTTGTAGCCCTCCAAGTTATTAGAAATATAGTGGAATCTCTGATTAACAGAATGGAGCAGGCATAAGAAAGGATATCTGACATTGAAGAAAAAGATGCTGAATACTCCCAAATACTCAAAGAGGAAGAGGGGTAGACAGCAAAAATGGATCATTCTCTCAGAGAGCTGTGTGATAAGTCCAAGAAAGCAAACATTTGCCTTATGGGAATTCCTGAAGGCAACGAGTTTTTTCCCAAAGGTCCAGATGCTATACTTCAAGAGATAATCCTGGAGAACTTCCCAAACACGGCAAGAGATTCTGATTGAGATAGCAGTCAGTTTCAGAACCCCAGCACCACTCAACTGAAACAAAGCATCTCCTAGAAACATTGTAATTAACTTCGCCAAAGTTAATATGAAGGAGAAAATTCTGCAAGCAGCCAGATGTAAGAAAACTATGACCTACAAGGGGAAGAATATTAGAATGACTGCAGATCTCTCTGTAGATATTTCAAAACCAGAATAGGATGGTCATCAATCTTTAACCTACTAAAACAAAACAATTTCAACCCAGGATCCTGTATCCAGCTAAACTGAATTTCATTTATAATGGAGAAATTCAATATTTTATTGATATTCACATGTTGAAAGAATTTTCCATAACAAAACTTATTGTCAGACCCATCCTCCACAATGATGACCACAATGCTCTACCACCAAAGTAAACTCACTCAGAAACTTTTGATCAAATCCCAACTTCCACAGTGGCAAAAGGATTAAAAATGTCCACTGGACATTTGAAAAACTTGACACCCAAAATACTACCAGTCTTAAAAATACTCTCAGTTAATGTGAATGGCTTAAATTGTTCTCTAAAGAGGCTCAGGTTGGCTGATTGGATAAAAAAACTCAGGCCAGATATCTATTGAATAGAAGAATCTCATCTTACTTTAAAGGATAAATATAGACTCTGGGTGAAGGGATTTTCATGTATAACTGAGGAAAATGGAAATCAGAATAAACCAGGTGTTGCATTTTTATTTGCAGATACAATAGGCTTTAAACCAATGAAAGTAAGGAAAGATGGTCAGTGCCTGTGGTTCATCGAGTAGGGTGCCAACCCCATATACTGAAGGTGGTAGGTTCAAACCCAGCCTGTTTTGCCGAACTGCAAAACTGAAAAGTAGCCGGGTGTTGTGGCGGGTGCCTATAGTCCCAGCTACTCGGGAGGTTGAGGCAAGAGAATTGCTAAGTTCAGGAGTTGGAGGTTGCTGTGACCTGTGTGACACCACAGCACTCTACTGAGGGTGACAAAGTGAGATTCTGTTTCTACAAAAAAAAAATAATAAAATAAAATAAAGTAAGGAAAGATAAGGATGGTTACTTCATATTTGTTAAGGTAAACACTCAACATGATGAGGTTTCAATTATTAACCTTTATTTGCACAACCAGAATGCTCCTCAATTTATAAAAGAGACCCTAACAGAAATGAGCAACATGATAATCTTCAGCACCATAATAGTAAGAGATTTTAACACACCTTTGGCAGTGATGGATAGATCCTCCAATAAGAAACCAAGCAAAGAAGTTTTACACTTAAAATTAATTATTCAGCAATTAGATTTAACAGACATCTGCACAACATTTCATTCTAACAAAACTGAATGCATTCTCATCAGTCCATCAAACATCCTCCCAAATTGATCAAATCTTAGGTCACAAGCCTAAACTCAGCAAATTTAAAAGAATAGACATTATTCCTTGCATCTTCTTGGACCACCATGGAATAAAAGTTGAACTCAAAAACAACAGGAATCTGCATACTCATACAAAAACAAGGAAATTAACGAACCTTATGCTGAAGGATAGATGGGTCCTTCTATGGGCTATAATTGTGTTTTATCTTTCATATGGAAGTGTGGGTGATTATGCATTGATTTCATAACAGTATTGAGCACATTGGGTATTTTTTTTCCATTCTTGAGATACATTACTAAGAAGAATATGATCCAGCTCCATACATGTAAACATAAAAGAGGTAAAGTCTCCATCTTTTCAGGGCTGCATAATATCTCATGGTATACATATATCACAATTTGTTAATGCATTCACGGTTGATGGGCACTTGGGCTTCTTCCATGATTTGGCAATTATGAACTGGGCAAGGGATACTTCTTCACTGCAGGTGGGAGTGCAAGCTAATATGTTCCTTTTGGAAACAAGTTTGGAGACCACTTAGGGAACTAAAAGTAGATCTGCCATTTGATCCCACAATTCCTCTAGTAAGTATGTATCCAGATGACAAAAAAATCACTTTACAACAAAGAAATATTTTTTGTTTTAAATCCTATTGTATCTGAAAATAAAATTGCAACCCCTGATTTTTTCTGATATTCATTAGTTTGCATTACAGATATCAATCCCTTCACCCTGAGCTTTTTTTGATCCTTTGATGTAAGGTGAGTCTCCTATAGGCAATAGATACCTGGTCTTTATTGCCAGTTAGCCAACCCATGCCTCTTTACAGCACAATGTAAGCTATTTAAATAAATGGAAAGAATTGATATGCTACATAGTGTTTTCACCGTCATGTTTTCCAAAGGTCCAGTGCATATTTTCAAGTGTTTCACCATTGTGGAAGTTACGTTTTGTTCAATAAATTATAGATGAGTTTACTTTGGAAGCAAACCATTGTGTTAGACATTATGGAAAATGGGTCTGAGTATTTCCTGGAGATCAGGTCTAGTTATGGCAAATTTCCTCAACATATTTATATCAGAAAAATATTTGATTTCATGTCACAAATGAACCTTAGTTTGGCTGAATACAAGATCCTAGGCTGAAAGTTTATTTTGTTTTAGAAGATTGAAAGTTAACAACCATCCTTTCTAACTTGAAAAGTTTTGGCTGAAATATCTGTAGTCTTTCTAATATCTCTCCCTTTTTGAGTAATGTTTTTCTTACCTCTGGATGCATGTGGAATTTTTTTCTTCATATTAACTTTTTCAAAATTAATTACAATGTGTCTAGGAGATGCTTTATTTCAATTGAGACTTTCTGGGGTTTTATAAGTATATACTATCTAAATTTCTGTATCTCTTGCAATGTTTGTGTAATTCTCTTTCATAATATCTTAGAGTAGAGCATCTGTACCTTTGGACCATCCTTTTCTCCTTCAAGAATTCTTATAAGTCAGATGTTTGGTCTTTTGGAATGATCCCACAATCCTCTCAGGGTTCATTCTTTTCTTGCTTTTTGTTCATTTCTTGTTATTTACCTGTTTTCCATTTTTATGCCTCTTTGAATGCCTGGCATTGTTCAAAAGCCTTGTCTTCAATTTCTGAGATCCTTTCTTCTGTCTGCTTAACTCTGTTACTGAGGGGCTCTACTGTATTTTGATGCTCCTCAAATGATTTTTTCAGCCCCTTTAGCTGTGCTATATCTTTTCTCATTATGTCCATGTCCTTGATGACTTTGCCTTTGAATTGATCAATTTACTGAGTCAACTTCTTAATTACCCTTTGGATTTTTTATTTCCATATTTACCTCCATTCTGTTCAACTTATTTGCCATCCATATTCTGAATTCTACTTCTGACAAATCAACCATTTATCCATAAATAGCATCTTCTTTTGAATCTCCTTTGTCATTCGATGGGGGAGTTTATCTACTCTGATTATTTATGTTGTCAGAGTTCTTCTGCTGGTTCCACCCCATGATTATTTTGCACCACATGGTAATTAAAGTGGTAGGGTGATTAGATTGTGGGCCCCAGGAAATGGACTTAACCAGCCCTTTACCAAAAAGCTGCTGCTTTTGATTGTGACTTTTCCCCCTGCAGCCTTAAAATGGTCCATTTCAGAGCTGCAGCCAGAGACTCTGAGGACATGCTTGTGAGCTAGTACAAGCTGGCTCTGTATTAATGTCACCTAGCCTCTACCCAAGGCTGAAATCTCAACTTAGGAGAGATACAAGCAACTTCAGCAACCTACTCACTCCACCAGCGACAGCTGGAGGAGAATCAGTCCCTCCCACTATAAAACAATCAACACCCAAACTCAGAGGGTCCCTGGGTGGACATTCCAGTTCAAAAGTTCTAATCAGGGTGTCACCTGTGGCTCAAAGGAGTAGGGCACCGGCCCCATATGCTGGAGGTGGTGGGTTCAAACACAGCCCTGGCCAAAAACTGCAAAAAAAAAAAAAAAAAAAAAAAAAGAGTTCTACTTAGATGATCCTGAGCAGTATAATCCCTGCTCAACAGGGAGAGTTCAAAGGGTCTTCAGAGGCCAAATAGTGGAAATCTACAGATAATTATGTCTTGTAAACCCAAGGGGATGGAATCTGAACTCTTCTGAGCCACTAAGTCAGTCATTGTTCACCATGCCCCATCACAGCACATCTTGATCTCCTGTGTGTTCCTATCTCTTCTTGTGCCTCCTGCTTCTACTTAAGTCACTGTTTTTGCACTGCTGTCCCATCATCCACACAATATTTAGGCCTCTCAGAGAATTGCCAGACACTCTGGGAGCTGAAGGGGGTAGACCTTCAGACAGCCAGGTGAGGATGAAATTGTGGACCTGGAATTCAGAATTGCAAGGAAAATATTTGATCAATTTTATGCCATGATAATGATGACTAGACTCACAAGTGGGATCTCCCTGGAGAAGGAGGCCCAGTGTTTAGCAGCTCTCTATCATGGGGTAAAATGAGATTTTTTAAATTCATTCTTCTCTTGCAGAGAGCCCAGAGTGAACCTCCCACTTGGGATAGGGGCCTCTTGTCCTCTTGGTGATGGGCTTTGTACTTACAAGTTTTCTTGTATCCTCTTTCTTGGAGTCACAGCTTGCCTCAGCAGAGATGACATGCACTTGTCTATCTTTTTTCTTAGCTCTGATCCCCACCCCCAGCTTCACTGCGTCCACTTCTGTCTAGTATTTCTCCTTCTGAATAGGAGCCTCTGGCAATAACTGCCTCTAGTTGCCCATCTTCCTCCCTCCTCACACCACAGCATTTAATGAATTAGAGCTGATTAAATTAAAAAGCTTCTTCATATCCAAGGACATATTCAACAGAGCAAATAGACAACCCACAGATGAGAGGAAACATTCACATCTGATAATGAACTAATAACCAGAATCTACAAAGTACTCAGGCATATCAGCAAGATTTAAGCAAAGAACCCTATTAAAAAGTAGCCAAGTTGGCATTTACGTTATTTCCACATTTTGGTGATTGCAAATTGAGCTGTGATAAACATTCTAGGGCAAATGTCCTTAGGTATATGTATACCATGGAAAGCATAGAATACAATTCAGCCAGTAAAAAAGATGGAGACTTTACATCTTTTGTATTAACCTGTATACCATTGGAAAACTTTCTTCTTAGTAAAGTATGACAAGAATGGAGAAGCAAGAATCTAATGTACTCAATCCTAATATGAAGACAATTTAATGCATACCCACATAAGAGAAAAACTCAAATTCAAAGTGGGGACAGGGACAAAAGGGAGTGAGGAAAGAGAATGAGGGTGGGTCATGGGGCCTATGGAGTATGGCACACCTGTTGGCGATGAGACATAACTATAAGGGGGAGTCTACCTAACAAATGAAAACAGTGTTACCTTAGTCTATTTGTATTGCAACAATAAATTACATTAGACTGGGCAGTTTATAAGGAACAAAAAAAAAAAAAAAGGAAAAAATATTCTCATTTCTGCAAGCAGGGAAGTCCAAAATCAAGGCACCAGCAGGTTATGTTGCCTGATTAAGATTGCTATTTTCTTCTAAGACTCTGCCTTCTTGCTGCTTCCTCTGGAGAGAAGGAATGCTGTGTACTCACATGGAAGAAAATACAAGGACAAGAGAACTTCACACTGCATGAAACCACTTTTATAAAAGCTTTAATCCTGTTCCCAAGGATAAGAGTGCTCATGACCTATTACCTCTTAGAAGTCCTACTTGTCAATACTATCATATTGGCTATTAAATTTCAACACCTGAATTGTGGAGGGGATATTTTCAAACCACAGCATTAGTCAAATATTACTTCCATAATAGTATTGACTAAAGTGTATGTGTTAAGCAAATATTCACCACATTATCCATAGTTTTATAAGTTTAAAATCTCAATTAATAAAAGTACTCAAAAGTTTTTAGAAATATCTATGAATTTCTGGGTAATTGAGTTTTTAGATAAAATGGCTGTCTAAAACTTCAATTTCAATTATTTTTGTAGAAAATTATCATTTTATATGTATCTGAATTGGCTTCTCTTAGCTTGCAAACATACCTTAGTTTTCTAAACTTCATTTTAGGTAGTTACTAAAGAAAGCATCGTGGAACATGATATTCTGAATTATTTAGAATACCATTGGAATCGTCTTACAAAGTAGATACAATCCAGATAATAGACATTGTTTTATATTTCAGGAATATCCAATAAAGAAGATGACTGTTATGTGTTGAAGCAACAGGAGGTAGCTCTCAGAAACTATATATTTTTTTTCTGGCTTGTGTCTAGGGACTTCTATAGATAATAAGGTATTATTGTGACAAAGGAGGAAAATAAAACAGAAAGGTAATTTGTTGCCTTTTCTCACCCAAAATAATTTAAACACTTAGAATAAAAATAATAGTGAAAATAGGACTCAAGTGTATGAGGGAGTCGGTGAAACCAGGGCTCACATGAACAAATAATCATGAGATCCTTTGAGAAGACATATGAAATAGATTTACATTTGAAGAAATTAGCACACATTTGGCTTTAGAATAAACAGCCGAGGAATAAAAATATAAGTTTAAATCCTGGCTCTGCTATATACTTTCTTTTTAATCTTATACATGTGGTCACTCTTAAACTCAGTTTTCTTATCAGTACAATGGTTCTATTATAGTACAAGACTATAATAGGATTAAATAAGATAATGATTTAATATATTTATCATAGTGTCTGACTATTAAGAACTCAACAAATGTTAGCTGTCATGGCAGAGATATTTTACTGCTTCCCCAAATTCATGTGCTCCTTTGTTTTTTCCCAGTCATTTAGTAGTTAGGTGAGAACATGTTGTATTTTAAGTTTTGCCAACAAATAAACTGTAAGTGAAGGTGATATGTGGTACTTCTGGACACAAACATGAAAAGGTTATTGTGAATTATTCATGTTTTTCTTCTTCTCTGCTTTATTAATAAAGGAGGTCATGGGTTCCACAAACTTCAGTTACAAGATGGTCTTTTTGCCAATTTTTTTGTTTGTTTTTGGAGACAGAATCTCAAACTGTCACTCTGGATTGAGTGCTGTTACATCACAGCTCACAGCAACCTCCAATTCCTGGGCTCAAGCGAGTCTCCTGCCTCCGCCCAGGTAGGTGGGACTACAGGTGCCCGCCACAATGCCCAGTCATTTTTTGGTTACAGCCATCATTGTCGTTTGGCGTGCCCGGGCTGCATTCAAACCTGGTAGCTCAGGTGTACACGGCTGGTACCTTAGCTGCTTGAGCCACAGGCGCCGAGCCTATTTGCCAATTTTATTACTGAATAACTAAATGAGAAGCAGATGCTCCCATGTTTTTATGTATCATATGTAGTATGAATCAGAAAGAAACTTGTACTTTTGATCCCTGTGATTTTGTAGTCATTCTGACATAGCATAGTGTAGTCTATTCATACTATTTCAGTTATCATTATAATGAAAATAATTATCAATAATAATATTTTGGTAATGATACAATGAAAAGTACAAAGGGATGGGAATGAATAGACACGGGTTCCAGAAATGTTTCTGTTATTAACTATGTGACAAGTCAAGTCATTAAACTATTTTATGCCTTAGATCATGTATCTGTCAAATGGAGATAATATTATTAGCCTTTTTCACAACAAATTTGTGAAGATAAAATATAGGTAAATGTTGTTTGAAAAGTTGATACCATGTAGAAATATGAGGGAGTATTATTGCTGCTTATTTTTAAAATATTAATAGTTTATGCTTGCCTTCAGAAAGAACCAAAGGGGAGTAGGTCTATACAAAGTTGTATATTACATTTGATTTATCCTGGATCAAGGTGAATACTATTTTAATACTTGTGCTGTATTTCTTTTACAATATGAATGAATTATTTAAATGATTAACAGAGGATAATAGAAAGTATTGACTTATTAAATGCTACTAAGAATAGAAACATAATTTTGCCTAAGAGTGAGTTTACCTACACGTTTCATGCTACAATGGAAAATTAATCTCGACATTATTTTAAAAATTGAATAGCTTCTATTTTGTACATTATGGAATTTGGCCAACTGTTAAATGATAGTTATTGAACACAAGATAATACTTCTCATGTTTCAATGCTTTTAATCACTTAATTTCATCATTAAAAAAATAATGATAGATGTTTTATTGAAGATATATTATATATCCTCTTGAAGATACTACAAAGTACAAGCCATTTTTATTGTAATCAATTTGTTGAATAAAATCATTGTGATTTTACAAAGTGTAAACCAAATGACATAAAATACTGAATGACAAATTATCTTTATAAGCAATAATTAATGTTACTAAAAAATTAGCTTTATGATTTATATCTCAAATCTCTGGAATTGGGCAGCAGAAGATTGTCAGTTTTAAAAGCAAAATAAAGTAAAATAGTATTTATGCAGTTTTTATAACAGTGTCCAGAATATAGTTTCTTCTGTATAAGAAATATTAAATAGTGTACTAAATACAATAACAGAAAACTTTCATGTAGCATTATTTTCTATAATAATTCAGAGAATTTTGTTCAGAGTAAGGCTAGTATTTGCTTTCTCAAGTCTTCCTTAAGTTCTGTGACCTTGTATACTCTACAGATTCAATGTTATCTTCAAACTAAGGACAATTTCCCTTGTTATTTCTATATTTATGAAGATGTTTTATGTTTTTCTTATCATGATACTTATAGATCTAACTGTACACAGGTACATGTAAATTTATTTTTTTAACTTCCTTTTTTTTCAAAATTAGATTGTCAAATTGTCCAACATAAATGAGCACTACTCATTGAAACATCAGTTTGAATCTTTAAATTATATTTAATCTTTTTTTCTTAAATCAAAAAGAGGTAGATCACGTATACATTAATACATTTAGAGGTACAATGTGCTGATTTCGTATACAATTTGGAATGCTTACATCATACTGATTAATTTATCCATCATCTCATTTACTTAATTATTGTATTAAGACATTTATATTCTATGTTTAATAGATCTGACATGTACCCTTGCAATATGCACCATAGGTGTGATCCAACCAGTAATCCTCTTTCCATCTGACCTCTCCTTCCCCTCTCATCACTCCCTCCCTCCTTAATCCTGGGCCATAGTTGTGATGTATTCTTTTTTTTTATTTTTATATATACATGTGTTAATTAGATTTCCACTTTTTGCCTTCACTGAATTTAAAAGGCTTAAAATTCAATAACAATAATGATGTTTAAGTTAAGGACTAGAAACAAAAACCACATAAAGAATAAATGAAGATAAATACATTCAGAAAAGAAAGCAGACAATTACTGCATCAAAATATCAAGCAATATTAGCAATAATGATGCCAAGAAAGCAACATTCATACTGTCAAATAAGACATTATAGAACGCTTTGACTTTGAGGCTCAGCATGAACTCATCAGATAAGTACTTATTTTTTTTCAAAGTCTCAAAATATAGATAACTAATACCATACAAATAAAAGGAAAAGAGAGTTTCAAAAAACAGATCATGCCAAATCCTGTAGACAATAGAAAAAGAAGAAATATTTCAAAATCATTCTGCTTAATCTAGATACACCTGATATTAAAATTGGAGAAAATTTATTGTTATAAAGGGAAATTGCAAACATATTTCACTTATAAGTGGAGAGGCAATGTCCCAAACAACATATCAACAAGTCGAATTAAAAATTAATGTTCAAGTAATGGACTTTGGTCAAAACTGAATCCAATCTATGTAAGAATTAGTCACTATTTTCTTTCCTTCTTTTTTTTTATTTCCCTTACCCCATTCAGTAAAATATTAGCTGTGGTTTTGTCATAGATAGCCTCAATCATTTTAAGAAATGTGCCACATATACCTATACTACTCAGTGTTCTACTTAGAAAAGGATGCTGAATTTTATCGAATGCTTTTTCTGCATCTATTGAGAGAATCATATAGTCCTTGGTTTTGCTTCTATTGATCTGGTGGGTAATCTTTGTGAACTTTCGAATATTAAACCAACCCAGCATCCCTGGGATGAAACCTACTTTATCATGATGTATGTCTTTTTTGATGATAAGCTGTAATCTACTGGCCTAGATATTGTTGAAAATTTTTGCATCAGTATTCATTAGTGAAATTGGTATGAAATTCTCCTTTTTAGTTGGGTTTTTACCTGGTTTTGGTATCAGGGTGATATTTGCTTCATAGAACATATTGGGGAAGATTCCTTCCTCCTCAATTTTTTGGAATAATTTCTGTAATATATAAATAAGCTCTTCTTTGAAAGTTTGAGAAAATTCTGCTGTGAAGCCATCCGGGCCAGGGCATTTTTTTGTTAGGAGATTTTTTTTTTAAATGTTTTTTTTTTTTTAATTGTTGGGGATTCATTGAGGGTACAAGAAACCATGTTACACTGGTTGCAATTTGTTAGGAAAAGACCCTCTTACAATCGTGTTTTGCCCCCAAAAGGTGTGGCACACACCAAGACCCCAAGACCCCACCCCCCCTTACTCCTTCCCTCTCTCTGCTCTTCCTTTCCCCACCCCTCCCTCATTCTTCCTCTCTCTGCTCTCCCCTACCTTCACCCCCACCGTGTCAATAATTGTCATTAATTGTCCTCATCTCAAACTTGAGTACATGGGATTCATGCTTCTCCATTCTTGAGATGCTTTACTAAGAATAATGTGTTCCACTTCCATCCAGGTTAGTACAAAGGCTATAAAGTCTCCATTTTTTTAATGGCTGAATAGTATTCCATAGTGTACATATACCATAGCTTGTTAATCCATTCCTGGATTGGTGGGCATTTAGGTTGTTTCCACATTTTGGTGATTGTAAATTGAGCTGCAATAAACAGTCTAGTGCAAGT
>CAUYON010056583.1:0-34015 GCA_963573935.1 Arctocebus calabarensis
AAATATAAATGTCTTCATATAGTGATTAAAAGGCCATGAAGGCTATGTTAAATAGTTCAATGAAAATATTTCAGATTGTATATGAAGTCAGCACATTGTGCCCCATGATTGCACCAATGTACACAATTATGATTTAATAAAAATGTTTTAAATGTTTTAAAAAGTAGCTAAAAGGGAGAACTTGAATTATTTCCAATACATAAAGATGATAAATACTCAAAGTGATGGAGACCTCAGAATCCCTGACTTGATCATTATACATCCTATGCATGTAACAAAATATCATATATACCCCATAAGTATGTATAATATTATGTATCAATACAAAAGAAATTAAAAATGTGAATTCTCTAGCTCTACCCTAGATTTATTAAATAAGAAATTCTGTGAGTTGGGCCCAGCTATAGTTGACAATTCTTTCAGGTGACTCTGATGCTTACTCAAGTTTGAGACTTACCACCTTACATAAAGCTAAAAGAGGAATCCCAGCTTTCAGTCACCGGAGCAAAGGGCAGGAGATGCCAAGGTGGTCATCCTCATCCCAACCAACAGTGGCCTCAAAGATACCACCTTACCTCACCCACTTTCCTTCTACCTCCCATATCTGGGCTACCCTGAAGACCTCTTGACCACCAGAGATAGCTGCAGTCCTGAAATTAGGTTTAAGCAACAGGCTGCCTAGTCCTAGCCTGTGCCAATAATTCTCCAGCCCCAATCTCAAGCTGGAAAAATATCTTAAGTTTGATGTAAGCATTCCAAATTGTATTTAAAATCAGCACATTGTACCCCATTAATGTACACATGATCTATGTGTTTATGACTTAATTTAAAAAAGAAAAACTATCTCCCATTATTTTAGTTTCTAAATCATCCCATCCCTCAGATGCCTAAAAAAAAAGTGTAATACCTACTTAGGGGTTTTTAATTCCAAGAAACATTTTATAGCACCAATCAAAACTGCAAATGCCAAGAGAGATTGGGTTGCCAACCTAAATGGGTGAAATGACCTGGTTTGGAGATAGTTGGGAGTGGTAAGTTGGGATTAGGGAAAAAAGAGAACCTGACAATTTAAAATAAGTAACTGACCCTTAAGCTGTGGCCTTGCAGAGTGTGAGTATAACATGACCAGACCTTGAGATATTTCAGACAAAGCTAGAAATGCAAACATTTGTGTATTATGCCCTCCAATGTAAATGTTAGCTCAGTCATTTTTCAAACACTGTATGTGTCACACAGCTGTGGACGAGCTTCGGCTACAGGCTGACTGCAGCCTTTGTTTTACAGAAATATAGATCCCCTCCTTTAAAAAGGGCCCTTCACAGATTTGTTTGACTACAATTAGCATTGTTGCTGGTTACCTTGTAATTTTGAATAGTGCTTTATATTAAATAAGATTTCAAATCCCCAAGACCAATGCATGTTCTAGATGGCAGAGAGGAACCAGCACTGACCATGTGCAGTTCCCTTCCTTGAAATCTGTCACCTTTCCAAATGAGAAGGAAATCACTAATGTAGGAGAAGAGGGACATTGGTTGCTCTTTTGGCATTTGTCCCTGGATTAGACTAGCTCCTCCAAGGACCCTCCTTGAGTAAACAGTGACATCCACTGGCTAAAAATCAGATCCTGTGTCATATTCACTGCAGAAAAGAAACAGGTTAGCAAGATAGCTTTAATCCAGGCTGGGAATTCTTAGTCACCCACAGGCAGCTAAAAGAAATGAGTTCAGAGCCTAGAGAAGGCAGATCTTGGAAGAACACAGATGTTAATAAGAAAAGAAAGAAATGTGACTCCACATGCAGGCTGGGCTACTTTGGTTTTCAGAATTACAGAGGACTCCTTCATAGGCTCAGAAGCAGCTGTTGTATGCCAGAGCCAGAGGGCCCTGTTTCTGCAGCATCTAATACGAAACCCCTGGCCACCTGTGGCTACTAAGCTCTTACAGTACGCCTCGTCTGAACTGTAGTGTGCTGTAAGTGTACAGTGCTACACACTGATTTTGAAAGCTTATATATGAAAAAAGAATATAAACTATCCCATTGATAATTTATTTCATATTTATGATATATTAAAATAATATTTTGGGCTCTGTGCCTGTAGCTCAGTGGCTAGGGTACCAGCCACATACACCGAGGCTGGTGGGTTAGAACCCAGCCCAGGCTTACCAAACAAAAATAACAACTACTACAACAGCAAAAAAAAAAAACAACACAAAATAGCCGGGTGTTGTGGCAGGCGTCTGTAGTCCCTGCTACTTGGGATGTTGAGGTAAGAGAATTGCTTAAACCCAAGGGTTTGCGGTTGCTGTGAGCTGTGACACCACAGCACTCTACCGAGAGCAACATAGTGACACTCTGTCTCAAATAAATAAATAAATAAAAATTAAAAAATAAAATAACATTTTGGATTATGTTGGGTTAAATATATACTATAGTTAATTTCACTTAGATCTTTTTCTTTTTACCTTTCTATTATACTTTCTATACTACTAGAAAATTTTAAATTATATGTATGACTCGTATTCTATTTCAGTGGGCAGCACAGTTACATCTCATCTCGCCCCATCATTCTCAGCCCTGCTGAGTATTGTTAAATACTGAGGAGCTTGTTAAATATACAGACGTGGGCCCCACCCTCACAGGTTCTGATTCAATTGGTGGAAGGGGTGTAATTGGCAGAAACACCGTGAGCTGCATTCTCCTTCGGTTTCCTTTCTCTATCCTTTCTACATCTAAGCTGTCCTTGATCCACCTGAATGTTATTGATCTGTAGTTCTCCTTAAACACTGCTTTCATCCTGCACTTCCCTGCGCACAAATATATAATGCCTTTATCCACTTAACAGTCGTTAGGCCCCCACCATGCGCTCCAGGCACTGGAGATACAGGATGAAGAAGACAAGCAATTTCCTTCTCTCCCAGAGCTTATATTTGAGGTGGAGTGGCAGAGATCAATCAAACCAGTCAATCAAGAAAAAGATTACCAGAGAACTAGAACAGAGTAATATGAGAAAGAGAGATTGCCTGACCACTTCAGGCAAGGTGGCTTTGGAAGGTTCCTTTGCAACAGTTCGACGAGGTCTGAGCCATGCCAGTGTGAGGTGGAGAGAAGGAGCGTAGCAGACAGAGGAAATGACCCATACAGAGACGCAGGGCAGCAAGGTGACTGGTGCACTTGAAACCAAAAGGTGGCCATGGTGTCTGAATTAAGGTAAGTTTGACCAGGATGGGGGTAGGAGGAGTGTGGAGAAAAGAAAGGGATGTAGCTTTGCTAAGGCAGTACTTATTAAAGAACTATTACAGTCTGAATGTTTTCATCCCTCACAAAAATTTCAAACATGAAAAGCTTCATCCCCAAGGTGACAATATTAGAAGGTGGCACCTTCAGGAAGTAATTAGGTCATGAGGGGGAGCCCTCATGAATGGGATTAGTGCCCTTATGAAAGAGACCCCAGAGCGCTCTCACCCTCTTTCTGCTGCATGACGATAACAGGAGAAGTTGTTAGCCTACTACATATGAATGGGCCTGCATCAGAATCCACCATGCTGGCACCCTGATCTCCCAGCCTACTGAATGTCAGAGTCAAAGCATTCTATAATAGACATACTCTTATTTGACAATGTGAATGTCACTTTTGTGCTTTATTATTATTATTATTGCTCAATATTTCATTGCAGCAATCATCTGATTTCTTTACTGAATGTATTTATCCTCATTCATTCTTTACGAGGTTTTTGTTTCTAGTCCTTATCCTAAACATTGTTATTGTTATTAAATTTTATGCCTTTTTGATTTTGTGAAGGCAAAAAGTGGAAACCAAATAAACACATAAATATGTAACAAAAAAGGGGGGGACTGCCACTGTGGCTCAAGGAAGCAAGGCACCAACCCCATGTGACGGAGGTGGTGGGTTTGGACCCAGCCCTGGCCAAAAACTTCAGAGAAAGAAAAAAAAAATACTACCAGCCTCCAGAACTGTGAGTAATAAATCTCTGTTGTCCATAAGCCACCCAGTCTACGTGTATTTTGTATAGCAGTGCATTTGGACTAAGACAGGAGGAATCAAAGACTCTATGCCTGGACTAGCTAAGCAGGAGGGGGGAAAGGAATATTCCAAATAAAGGGAAGGTTCTGTGCATAGCCTCTTTGGCAGTAGGTAGATTGTTCAAAGAACTGGAGACAAACCCATGTACCCAGGACACAGTGAGTGGTGGGGATCTAGGTAGGAGCCAAAGACACACAGTCAAAGCCACAGTTTGGAAGGCCAGTAACGCCTGTCAGGAATGCAGCCTTCACCCATTCAGAAAGGATATTTAGAAGTATTTTTAGAAGGGGTCACATTCATAGTTTAAAAAAAATAGGGGGTCATATAAACATATGTGGACTTGATTATGCAAAGAACATTTTTGGAAATATATACAAGAAAATGGTAATAGTGAGGAAAATATCACATTTTCAATGTGTCCCTTTTGTATGTAACAATATCACTTTTTTAAAATACAAAAATATTTTACAATATTTATCGTTTTACAAAAACGAAGCTTACAAAGGATTTTTAGGGCAGTAAGTGAAAATTTTACTTGGTATGATGCTATTATAAAGGTGGATACAAGTTATAATACATTTGTCCAAACAATGCCCAGAAAAAACCCTAATGTAAAATATGAGTGAATAACAATGACATGTGGCTTCAGGTTCAGCAACTGCAACAAATGCAGCATCCTGATGAGGGTTGTTGACAATGAGGGAGGCTATGCATGCCTGGGGCCAAATGCCCCATTGTGCCCAAATGAGGGTAGAAAGATTAGGTTACATTGTTTGCATTTGTCAGGTAAAATACATGTTGAGACTTGGCCATTAGGAGTGCTTTCTCCATTTACATTTGTAATAAGAATAAATAACAGACCAAGACTGACTCTTTTTCTTTTCAGAAAGAATGGTTAAGCCATGAGGACATAGTAAATGTATTGATTTTGAGTGATTTTACTGTGCGTTGATTATGTCTGATTTTGTGTGATTTTCTCTAATAAAAGTTGTAGTACAAAAAAGTAAAGTACATGTATTTATCAGTACAGTTGGCCTAATTCCTTATGTTAAGCACCTCTCTATATTGGGCAGTTTGCTACAAACCTTGGGCAGCCAACTTGCAGAGATTCCACTGTACATTATTATCTCTTGTGCATATGTGGATATGTTTCATAAGTGGGAAATTTACCTGTTCTGTTCACCGCTATTTGTCTAGACTCTTGTTTATAATAGCTAGGATGCTGGAAATATTCAGGGGATATTTGTTGAATGAACAAAGGAAGCATGACTGGCTGTAATAGGAACGGAATAAAAGTAAGAATAGGACTAGCAAGGAAAAAGGAGATGTGTGGTTAGAAGACTATTAAAATAGTCCTTGTGAGAAACGATGTTCTGGAGTATGGTGGTAGAGAGAGAGTTTGAGATATATTTAGGAGTGAGAAAGGGACTTGATGATATACAGGGAATAGAGAGGGAAGGGGGTATGAAGGATAGCTCTTAGCATGCACAAGCCGCCACTCATCCATTAAGCTGGAGAACACTGGAAGAGCGTCAATTCTAAAGAGGAAAGTTTCACATTTGATTGTGAAAGAGCTGACCTTGAGATACTTTTAAGAAAGCCAAAGGGAAATATTTAGAAGGCTGATGTTGTTTTATCATTTACAGATGAAATGATATAATGCCTTAGATCTGCTTTAAAACATACCATCCAAAGGAGCAGGGAGATAGAAGAAAGAAAAATGGCACAAAGTTGAGTTAAAACTGGATACTAAACACTGATGGTTCACTGGAGTATTGTCTGTACAGGGAGGGGGATGAGTGTGCTCTCACCTAATGGGCACAATGTAAGGGTGAAAGGCTCAACTTGAACTTTACCTAACAAATGCAAACAGTGTAACCAAGTCACGTGTACCTTCGCATTAATGTGAAATTTAAATATTACATAAATGAGAAATAAAATTTTCCAAAAAGAGAAAATGCTTTAAAAGATACAGTTAACAGGTGAAACTTACTGAATGCAGAATATAAAGGTCTTAACACAATAACTGAGAAAATGCCATGAAGGCTATGTTAACCAGTTGAATGAAAATATTTCAGATTGTCTATGAAACCAGCACATTGTACCCCATGATTGCATTACACAGCTATGATTTAAAAAAAAAAAAAAAGATACAGTTATAAGGCTGGGTGTGGTAGCTCACACCTATAATCCTAGCTCTCTGGGAGGCCAAGGCAGGTAGACTTCTTGACCTCACGAGTTCAAGACCAGCCTGAGGAAGAGTAAGACCTTGTCTCTACTAAAAATAGAAAAACTAGCCAGGGACTAAGTAGCCTGTAGTCCCAGCTACTTGGGAGACTGAGGCAAGAGGATCATTTGCACCCAACAGCCTGAGATTACTGTGAGTGTAATGACACCATGGCACTCTAGCCCGAGCAACTGAGTGAGACTCAGTCAATTAAAAAAAAAAAAAAGATACACTTGTGTGACTATATGTATATATGGAGCTAAGAGGAAAGGCTCAGACTGGAGATATAAATTTGGAAGACATATTTAGAGGTGGTCATTAAAACCACGGACATGGATAAAATCTCTCAGGCAAGAAGAATAAATAGCAGAGGAAGCATCAGACTACTTCTTGCAGAAATCCATCATCTAGTGGCTGAGTAGAGGCAAGCGAGCCTCTCCCCTGACACACTACCCTCCTCTGCACAGGGCCGGGGATGTGCAGAAGCCAGACCACAGGGTGTGCATCTCGGCTCCCCTCTACAGCTAGATGATCTAGCAAGTCATCTTCTATCTCTCTCTGCCTCTAGTTTCACCAACAGTCAGATGGGGGAGTAACAGTGCCCATCTGACAGGCATGTAAGGGTTCAGGGAGTCTCTTAATAAATGCAGGTACAGCTTCCTTTAATAGAAAAAATAGTTAGAACAGTGCCTGGGAAACGAGCCCTGTTAGCTTCTGTTATTCACTACTCATTGGGTCCACATGCCTCCCCTACTCGTTTCAAGTTCAGCTCCATGCCTCGGTGACCTTGCCTATGGATTTTGTGAGTGTGATGACACCATTTAGGTTTGTTTAAAACCTAAAATACCCTTCCCACAGCTGACTTAGCCCTCTGAGAAGACATCCAGGCAACTCTCAAACCCCAGCTCCCCCTCACCTCAGCCCTGACTCCGTAGTATGATCATGCCACATAAGTGCTGAGATCATTCTTCCCTAGACCACGAGTCCCAAAGGCCAGGCATGGGGGTCTCTCGCCCTCTCCCTGCAACTCGTACCTGATGGGGGCCACACAGGAGATGCCTGGCAAAGGTTTCCTGGGGATGCAAACACTGACTTGGAATCACACAGGCTGGCATTTGAGTCGGGCTCTATAATAACATTTCCAAAGGCAACTTACTCTATGCTTTGGATCTTAGTTTGTGGTCTGGAAAATGATGCTTGCAATGCCTGTCATCTAACGCTGCTGTGATGATTAAAATAGCCAAAGGGATTCAAGGTAGGATCACTATGATGTCTGTGCCTCCTTCAGGTTTCAGGTGCTCAGTAAAAATCCTTCAACGTGCAGTTGACACCCACACACACACACCAATATCCTACAAGCCCCCCTGTCCTCAATATCCTGTTCTCAGATTCTTCTAAAAGTCCAACCTCTCCACTTGGCTGTAAAGGCACCGAGACCTGGAATTTTCCTTCTGTCTCTTTTAATAAATGCAAGAACAGCTTCCTTTAATGGCCTGTCAGTGGGCAGTAAGAATCTGGACTTCACAATTAAGTGAAACAAATGCTTGGTCATCTCTGCTAACAGCTGTGAAGCTCAGGAAACACTTAAGTCCTGAGAAGATGGGGTTTTCTTTAATGTCTATACATTAAGAGTGTAGCCCACTGCTTTTGTATATGGCATCATTCCTGTGCTCTCGGCATCATTTTTCTCCTAAACTTGTGAGTTCACACATAGGGGTAGAATGGCAGAGAGTGAGAGAGATGAAGGCTGCTCTTGAGGAAAATAGTGAATGTGTTACCTTCATCTTAATTTGAAACTTTTTTAGAAAAAGGAAATAATGAACCTACATGTGTTTGCTGCTGCAGGTGGAGGTTCTTTCCTACTGAACCGCACCATCCAGGCCCCCGAAATAGTGGGTCCTCAACAATTCATTGTGCACAACACTTCACTGAGCCCCTGAGAGGTAGAGTCCCACAGAATCCAGGCCTGCTGTGGGTAAAGTCCTGCCTTCCAACTCAGCCGTCTGTGTAGCCACCGAGCCAATGTGAAGTTGGGGTAAGCCCAAACAAAATAGCAAGGCAAGGGCCCCTGAAAGGCCACCCTCATGTTGCATGTCAACGTGAATCAACTCTTGCTAGGAGACCAGACCAGAACTCGTTCTTGGAAGCCCCACTTATCCCAAAAACAAATTGCAATTTCTGGGCTCCCTGGATGCAAACGTCTTTGAAATGCCCTGTAGAAGGATGGTTACTTTTTTCTGGTTACACTAGCTCGGGAGGAACTGGCACTAACTAGTTTATGCCAGGGGTCCTCAAACTACAGCCCGCAGGCCACATGCTTCGGTGTGAATTGTATTTGTTCCCGTTTTGTTTTTTACTTCAAAATAAGATATGTGCAGTGTCCATAGGAATTTGTTCATAGTTTTTTCTTTTTAAACTATAGTCCGACCCTCCAATGGTCTGAGGGACAGTGAATTGGCCCCCTGTTTAAAAAGTTTGAGGACACCTGGTTTATGCTTTCACCTTCTTGGCTAAGAAATAGAACATTTGACACAGGAGGTGGACCCTGCTTTCTGGAGGATGATTGTTAGTGTTAACTTATCTATTTAATCATTGTCTACTGAGCTCCTGCTATGTGCAGGCTGGGAGGTGAGGCAGTTAACCACATCAGAATAGATGAGGCTTCTGGGATGGATGACTCAGACACAGGATGATAAATAACTAAATAGAAGGGGACAGCTGACAGTGGTCCCTGGAGAGCCTTGTCCTGACCTAGGAAGTCGAGAGCCAAGGGAGCTGAAACCAATGGGGGCTCTGTAAGAGTGACAGCAGGCCTGAATGCCCCTTCCTCCCGCCCCCACCAGCTGGGACACTGAGAGGGCCCCAGACTCTTTTTAATCAGATGTTCTTCATCTACACAGAGGAGGCGATAATCCCTTTCTCAGGGGCTTCATGTCAGAATGAACATGGGCAACATACCCAAGTGCCCTGGAAAGTAGGAAGCATTGAGTAAACATGAATGTCCTTCCCCTGGAGCTAGCAGATCGGAGCATTGGAGAAACAGTGCTCTTTGAAAGCAAAAAGAACTGGGTCTGTTCAGTTCTCCAGTCTGTGCTTATTTGCAATGGGACTTTGGGAGTCACTGACCATCCCTGAGTCTCAGCCCCTCATCTCTTACATGGAAATAACGCCTGCTTCCTTGGGCTGGTAAGGGACAATAAGTTGCTGCATGTGAAGTCCTGGCAAGCCTTGAGCAGCCATCTCATCCAAACCCTTCAGTCCATTAGATACCCGACCCTGGAAGGCAGGGAGCAATTCTGGATTTGCTCACCAGCATATATCTGCTGCTTGGCCCCAAAACACTCAATGCACAGAAAGTAATGACAAATTTTGGTTGAAGCAATGAAGCTCTTATTTTCCAATAGGGAAACTAAGACCCAGGGATGTTAAGTAATGTATCCTTTCAAGGGTAATTTTGGCCAAAGTCAAAAAGTGGGTTGGAGACCAAAGGAGGGGACTTTTGCAATGCACCATGAAAGGGGATACAGCCAGGTGCGAAAGCTCACCAGAGACCCCTGGACAGAGGTGAGAATACACCTTTCCCCTGTGGTCTGTGCAGGGAAAGGGGCAGAGCTAAGAATGTTTTGGTGAGGCGAAACCCTTCAGGATTTTTGACTAAACAGAAGAACTTGGAATGCTGTGATTCTCTGGCTCCTTTCAGCTGTTCTGGCAAGATTCAGGGCAACCTGCTAAACTACTGAATTTTCGCCTCCACATCATGTTCTGATAAATGCAACATGGGAGCAGATCTGAACTTGTTTAGATGAACTGAAAGAATCATGAGGCAGAATCTCAGGATATTATGGCCTTTCTGGGCTTTATTACATGTGACAGTATCTCATCTTCTACATGCTGAGAAAACTATGGAAATCATCTTTTTTATCACTGAGCTAGTGACAGTAACACTTAGAAGATGCTGTCACACTGTGGGATAGAAAATCGATCTCCAGGTAATCGAGATGGGATGTGCCAAGATGCATTGAGACCCAGTCAGAACCACTTTGTAAAGCAGTTTCCAGGGCCTTCGCCATGCATACCAGGGGTACGTTAACCAAGACGTGTCACCCCAGGGCCTCAGCCAGCCAGTTCTTCCTGATACAGCACCTTTTGGATCTGACTCTGTTTAGATCCCTGTTCCTTTTACTAAGTGATCTCAGGGCAAACACAGTGGCTCACGCCTATAATCCTAGCACTCTGAGAGATCGAGGCAGGAGGATCACCTGAACTCAGGAGTTCGAGACCAGCCTGAGCCAGTGAGACCCCCATATCTACCAAAAATAGAAACACTAGCAGGGCATTGTAGTCTCAGCTACTCAGGAGGCTGAGACAGGAGGATCACTTGAGCTCAGGGGTTTGAGGTTTCTGTGAGCTAGGCTGATGCCATGGCATGCTAGCCTGAGCAACAGAGTGAGACTTTGTCTCTACTAAAGGCAGAAACATTAGCTAGTCATTGTGGTGGGTGCTTATAGTCCCAGCTTCTCAGGAGGCTAAGGCAAGAGGATCACTTGAGCCCAAGAGTTTGAGGTTTCTGTGAACTATGGCACTATAGCATGGACAACAGAGTGAGGCTTGGTTTCAAAAATAAAATAAAAGTTATCTTGAATAAATTATGCAATCTCTCTGAGCTGTTTCCTCACCTAAGAAAAAGAGAAGTAGGACAAGAATTCCAACCCCACCCCCCTTAGGTTGTTTTGAACACCAAATTAAATAATTCATGCAAAATATTCAGCAAAGTGCTTGGAACATGGGAGCGTCTCCAGAAATGGTCATCGAGGCTGCTGCTGTTGCCGTTTTAATGTGCATGTGCCAGTGGATCAGATGGAGGAATTTAACTTTAAAACACAAATTAGAAGACGTCTTTGAGTTTATCACTCTGAGTGAAAAAAAAATAAATGTTAATAGATATACAAGAATTTGACTGAGAAAGTGGGATGTGAACTACCTGCCAATTTGGAACAAGCCCTCATGCACGTGGCCTGCTAGAACTGACAGCAGCAGACAGATGGCCATGGCTGCAGGATCCTTCTGCAATCCAGTTGCTGTAATCTAGGTTCACCGTTAATTCACATTTAGCCCAAATTCTGTTTTTTGGCAAGTTCTTGGTGCCTGTCCTTGCATCTCTGTCGTGGGTTTCAAATTCTACAAACAGGACACATAACTCTTGTTCCAACACATTAGAGTTAGTCCCTCATCTCAGCCTGCCCCAATTCTGTAGGTATTTCATTCTGCCATTTAAAAGTCACTAGTTCCCCTTCTTATAAACCTAACTCCCTTATCTTTATCTAACCCATTGAACATGTTGAGAATGTTAACAAAAATCAGTGCTTTTGCATAGCGTAGGAAAGGGGAACAGTGGGATTTGTGGATACCACCTACGCCTACCAGCACTTTAGTAGTAAGCAGTGGGGTTTAGTTCTTGAAATCTTGCTTTGGGGTCAGAATGCCTGACAGCACTACTCACTGTGTGAGCTCAGGCAAACTGCTCAGGCTCCCTGAGCCTTAATTTCTCCAACTATAAAATGGAAGTAAGATGATAAGATCAACCTCATAGGATTTGAGGTGGAGGTGTTAACTGCGCTAATACATACACATGCTCCTGACATATAATAGTGCTCAGTATACATTAGATTTTATTGTCATCTCATAAATCTTCATGGCAAGCCTGGGTATAGAAGCTATTCCTCTTTCTGTATGCAAATAAGAAAATTGAGACTCAGGGCATTTAGGTAACTTGCTAGATAGCAAAGTGTACCGGGAAATTTATCCTAAGGCTGCCTGTGCCCAAAGCCCCATTAGCACCACAGCACCAGGCTGCCATCCAGAAGGAAGCTCCAAGCACATTTCTTGAAGTGAAGAAGTATGTGTTCTTCTCTCAGGCATGGTTCCAACCTTCATGCAGTCTCTTCTTTTCTATAATACTGAGGAAGAGAAAGCAGAAGTAAAGTAGGTGTCAGTCAACAGGTAGTGGGATTGCTGGTCCTGTTAATTGCCCTATCAGTGGAAGCACAACTGATGAGGATGAGTCTTTTTTCCTTTCTTTTTTTTTTTTTTTGAGACAGAGTCTCACTATGTTACCCTCAGTAGAGTGTTGTGGCATCATAGCTCACAGCAACTCTTGGGCTTAAGCAATTCTTTTGCCTCAGCTTCCCAAGTGGGGAAGCTGGGACTACAGGCACCTGCCACTCACTCGGCTACTTTTTGGTTGTAATTGTCATTGTTGTTTGGCAGGCCTGGGCTGGGTTCGAACACGCCAGCTCCTGTATACGTGGATGGCGCCCCAGCTGCTGAGCTACATGCGCCAAGCCTGATGAGGATGAGTCTTTCATGAGTTAATTCTTATCTGAGGACCTGAAGGTGAGTTTCTTTCATCCACATTCACAGCACATTCCAGAAGACAGCAAAATATATTTGGTTTTAGTTAGGAATAACCTTAGCAAGATCATTTCTGCAAAACACACATGCAAACTTGCACACATATGTGCACATAAACGCATACATTCAGCTGAGATGAAAACTAAAAATAGTTTTTCATTTTTTCTGCTCCACTGAGTGAGATCATACCTAGCAAAGGTTCTGTACCTAGCAAAGGTTCTGTACCTCCAACCATCTACTTAGTCCAAACTTGCAGACAAGCATTAGATTATTATCCTGGCCTCTAGGAGTGAGAGGAGTGAAGGATAATTCTGTCAAAGGTTTGGAAGAGGGAAGCAAGAGAGCCAAAACACTGTAGAGGTCTTTACATAACTACGGGAGATTATAGGTTCAAGATGGAATTGTTGAAGATTACAACAAACAGCACTTCTGTATGCAAAGCAGCCCCAGACAGCATGATGGATGGGAGCTAAATATATTCCAGTCCTGTCAAATTTCTTTCTGTTCTTCCTTATTGGAGACTTTGAGCCATCTCAGAGCTGGGTGTCTGTGTGAGGCCTGGAAACTGCCCTTCCATGCTCAGGACAGGTGTCTGCTCAGCCAGGGAGCAGCTCTGAGTATGAGGCATTGTAGCCCACTGAAAGCTAAAGGAGAAGCTGATTGGTTCAGAGTTTGGGCTTAGACCAGGGTTTGCCAAACTTGCTGCATATTAGAATCACCTGGAGAAGGTTTTTTTTTTTTTTTTTTTTTTTTTTTGAGACAGAGCCTCAAGCTGTCGCCCTGGGTAGAGTGCCATGCCACAGCTCACAGCAACCTCCAACTCCCGGGCTCAAGAGAGTCTCCTGCCTCTGCCTCCCAAGTAGCTGGGACTACAGGCGCCCGCCACAGTGCCCGGCTATTTTTTGTTTGCAGCCATCGTTGTTTGGTGAGCCCAGGCTGGAGTCAAACCCACTAGCTCAGGTGTCTGGGACTGGCACCTTAGCCGCTTAAGCCACAAGCAACAAGCCACCTGGTGAAGCTTTTAAACGTTGGAAAGCCACAGCCACATTTCAGCTCAAGCAGACTATAATCTACCAGGAGAAACACACGTACCAGGAGTTTTGAAGCTCCCCAGGTAATTCAAATGTTCAGACAAGCCTGAGAACCGCTGGTTTATACATGTGGCTCTTCCCTGGGGGAGATATTGCCCATTCACACCTGCCCCAAAACATTGGGTGATGTCTGGAGACTACATTGGTTGTCACACCTGGGGGATGGTGCTACTGACATCTAGTGGGGAGAGGCCAGGAATGCTGCTACACATCCCCTCAGTGGAGCATTACCTGGCCCAGAATGTCAACAGTGACCAGGTCAGGAAACTGACTTAGACCCGTGCTACTCATGGACTCACAGCATCAGCTGCCTACAAATGCAGAATCTCAGGTTCCATGCCAGACCTATTGTATCAAAATCTACATTTTTACACGATCCCCTGGTGATTCGCGTGCACGATACATTTTAGAAGCACTAACTTAGATTATTTTAGAGCCAGGAGGTCTCTTCATTTTAAAGTCCTAGGCTGGATTTTCCATACATGGCAACCATTTCTTTCATACCTGAAATTCTCCCCACGAAGCCTCCAGATTGTGTAAAGGAACAAGATCAGGCTTTAGAATCAGATAGTTCCCCGTTCAGTATAGAATTATTTTCAATTTTAACCTCTCTGGGTCTCAGTTGCCTAATCTGTAAAGATGAGGTAAACTATGCAAAATTAAAGACAGTACCTGAGCTGTGGGGGTTGAGATCTGAGCTTCACCAACTTGTCAGTTTTTACTTTGAGCCATGTATTTTTCTCTTTAAACCCCAAGTTCTTCATCTATTAAAAAATGCATAATCACACCTGATCAAGGTGATCCACATGGTGGATTTGAAGGTGCTAACCTGGAGTAGGTGCAGTCATTTTCTTATTTCCTGAACACACCAGGAGCTCTGTAAATGGGATCGTCTTTCATTCAAATTGCACACCAAGCACCATAAATCCCTCCCCTGTATCAATCTGGTAGGGCATATGTTTGTAGTCACAGGCTTCCCTTCATCCATTCTGGGGCCAACACGAAAGAGGGATGTTGTCATCTGCTGTTTTGTCTCATCGCCTCTGTTGAGACTGCATCTCAAGAGTAGGCGGTGTGCTTGCCTGCCTCTGCAATCCCACTGCAATTCCATTTGTGGTTCGGCGATGTGCACAAAAAGTCCTCAAAAATATTTTCTGCTAGCAAGCTGGGATTCAAAGCACCACAACTAGTAAACGGGGAAACTGGGCTTGGGTTCCTCCAGTCCCAAAACCCAGGCGGCTTTATGTCACCCAGGAGCTCTCCTGCCCCAACATCCTCGCCCCCTGTCAGAGAACGCAACAATTAATTAACAGTCGCCTGGCAGGGTTTTCTGTAGGGACTTGAGTGTTCATTTTTTCTCCTCAATTGAATTGTAAATGCCTCAAAGCAGAGGCCGTGCCTTTTTCCTTCCTTGTTCTGTGTCCCTCCGGGTCCTTAATATGTGGCTGAGCACACAGCAGAAACTCAATAAATTATCTCTGTTACTGAATTGATTGATTGATGACTTGGTTGATTGATTAGGTCATGGTTGACTAAAGTAGATGCAGCATAAGCATAAGACACACAGGTTGCCATTACATAACCTCCAGCTCTGTCTCCCAAAAACTCCTATAACTTCCTGAAGGGTGTAGTCATTCAAGACAGACCTACTTAGCCCTGACCAAGAATTCCCTGAAGACAAATGAGACACTCTGTACAGTGAGAATGGTGAGGAGGGGACGGGGAAGCATCAGTACCCCAGGCCCACAGAGCTTTCTGCATTCTGTTGCCATGCAGAGAAGGTCCAACGGGGCACTGCAGAACAACAGTCAGGCTGAGCCTGGAGACAAAGGGACAGATAAGAGGAGGAGCATCTGGGGACAGTGGAAGCCAGAAGGCACAACTCTGAAGACAGAGACTGCCTGTGAGGCAGCATGAAGAATAGTCTCCTGGGTGGGTTTGCAATAGGACACCTGCCTATTCAGATGAGTAGGCAGACACCTGGCTTCAGGGGCTGTAGAGAACATGATTAACATGGACAGGAGCATGAGAGACCCACCAGATGAGCCAGAGCAAGTTTCAACTATTCTAGCCAGCCAGCACTGCTGCTGAGTCCAAGTGCCTTGGCTTTAACTCAGGAACCGTAGGGCAGGAGCAGGAGGCAGCTCCATTTCCAATGTTAAAGCTTAGATTACAGCCACTAGACTTGTTCACAGAGATTTTCAATTCTTCTTTATGCTACAAACAGACTGTGCACCTGCTCCATGCTAACTGTGGCAAAGCAGCCATGCAAAGAAACGTAAGAGAACATCGACTTGACCCAGGTCAAAGAAAGACAGCCTACATGGCCAATTTCTCATAAGAGATGGTGAGCCAGAGCATCTCAGCCACTGCCAGCCTCTGCCTCCTCCAGACTGGATCAGGGGTTGGAGGTTAGAAGAGAGATTTGCAACCACTCCATGGAATAAGGGTCTTCTGGGCTTTCCATGTGCTGGATCTGCCCAAACTCCTCACCTGTCCTGGAGGTGGGAGGACAGCTGTCATCTCTCTAGGACAGAGCTGAAAACACCTAGACCTCAGCCGGTGGGGGAAAAATTATCCAGAGAACCAAGTGAAGAGCCAAAGAAGACTAAAGAGAAAAAGGAGAACAAAAGCCCTAGAGGCCTCCGAGGCCTAAGAATCTGATAAGGAATAAGGGTTGAGAGTAAGAGAAGGGCCTGTTGAAAGACTTTCTCCTAAGAGAGGATTCTTTTTCCTGAACTGATTTCATGTACCTCCCATAGAAAAGAAGCATTCATGCAGACCCAAACAGGAAAAGCAGCCCACACCTGTTTGTATGAGGCCATGAAGTATCACTTCTTTCTTCTGGCTGAGGTAAAAAACATCTTGACATTCCTATTTCCCACTCATCCTAAGAGCTGAGATTTAAATCAATCTGGATTTTTTTATGCAGATTGTCTTGAGGGTAACACAGAGAGGCAAAGACCCTGTTCTGGAACTATGGGGAAATGGCCTGGATATCAGATGGTCATTCTCAGCAAGGGAAAAAGGGGGCTGCATTCCAGGGATAACAGTATACAATGGCATACTGTTTTTACTGTTGATAAAAACAGAAGCTATAAAATGTTTGAATTTATACTTGCACACTCTCTGTCTCTCTGTCACCCTCACACCCATTCCCCAAGATGAAATTTGCTTGTGGTGAAGCTAAATAGGGCAACAGCCCTTCTTTAATAGTGTAATAAAAAGGATCCCTCCTCTGTTACTGTTAAAAGTTTAAAAATAAAAATTTTCACAAATATTGATAGGGATGAAATGAATCCTCTCATTTAAAAGGAGGAAGGAAACGAATATCTAACCACCTGTGGCTAAGAGCATCTTTTGACCAGGTACTGTATAGAATTTACCTCATTTAACCCTCAAAAGAGCCCAATGAGATAGCATTATTATCTCTCCCTTAACTACTAAGAAAAAACAAGATTTGGGAGGCATCATAACATTCTCACGATCTCACCAGCAATAAGTCAGCAATTTTATCACACATTTGCAAGTTGACAATTTGACGGACTTCTGCCCCTCTCCCACCAAACATACCTCAGCCCTAACACCCCAGGAGAAATAGTGCATCTCCCCTAAAGGCAGATGGGTTGCAAATCAATCCACCCAGTGACCAACTAACATCCTTCCTTTTATAACCAGCCTCTGGCTGCTGAAAGGGATGAGAAAATGCAGTGTCTTCCCTGAGCACATTGATATTCATCCCAATCACCCTCCTCCTTCTCCATTCCAGCAGCATATAAATTACCAGCTCTGTTGTCAAATGCTGTATGTAATTGTGTTTAGCATAATTTCCCAGGGGAAAGGAATGGGCATCTGCGCTGTGATGGGCCGAGACCTGCAGGGGGCGCTGGGATGCGGGTGGATCCTGGTGTCCACACTCCCTCTTCCTACCTAGCCCGGAGACTGGTGAACTCAGATGGGAAGGGCTGGACATGGAGGAGCCACAAAGAAGAATGAAAGAGATGAGAATGTGAAACAGATGAGCAATTCTCATGAAGAAACAGCGAACACTTTGCTTATCCAACCATGCCCACCTAGGCAACAAAAAAATCTATCTGCCCACTTTTTTTTTTTTGAGACAGTCTCACTCTGTTCCCCTGGGTAGAGTGCAATGGGATCAGCCTAGCTCACAGCAACCTCAGACTCCTGGGTTCAAGCCATTGAACTCCTAAGTAGCTGAGGCTACAGGTACCCACAACAACACCTAGCTATATTTTTGTCTTTAGTAAAGAAAGTCTTGCTTTTGTTCAGGATGGTACTGAACTCCTGAGTTCAAGCAATCCTCCTGCCTCGGCCTCCTAGAGTACTAGAATTACAGGCATAAGCCACCACGCCCGGCCATATATGCCCACTTTTGATGCCCAAAAGACAAGTCTTTTTTAGGCCTATATGAGTAAATCAATAGAAAGCAGAAGAAACATCTTTTAGGTAATTACTATGAGCCAGATCATGGAATAATCATCCGATTTAACTCTGGCTGCATCCCCTGGGGTGGGGAGTCAGGATAGCCGTTTGACTTGCCCAAGGTGACACAGTTAACAAGTAATGTTTCCAAGACTCGCCTTTCTGAGCCACATTCTTTATCCCTCCCCTGTGCCCTCCTCTGTACCTTACACACTATTCCCACGGAACCTCACTCCAGCCAACTAGGCCAGCTGAAAATCAACGATCCAAGAAGTAATTTTTGAAAAATCCCTCCAAACGAATACAGGTCTCTCAAAAAGAAATCAACCTCATTATCACTGTCAGTTACAATTAAGTTTGACTCTATGACACCAAGGGCGACAAAGTGAGACTCTGTCTCAAAAAAAAAAAAAAGAGAGAATTAAGTTTACTGATTAAATGAATAAAAATAAGGAAAAAAATATGACATAACAATTGTCTCAATTAAAAGTTTGTGTAAAGCACTCCAGCATGAATGAGTAACCTATCTTTCTATTTTGTCAGCATCAGAGTATACCCTTCATTCCTAAAGTCACCTCATGGTCCAAACAACTGCTGGAGTGCTTTCCATCACCCAAGAGTACAAGGAGACAGGAAAAAGAAAGGAGAGGACATATGAGCTATTCCTCCTTTAAGAAGCCTTTTTAAATTTTCTGCTCAATAACTTTAGCTCACATTGTGCCCAGAAATACTCACGTGTTCATACCTCGTCACAAGGGAACCTGGAAAATGTTGTCTACATTGAGCACTTTGTCACCCTTAGTTACACTAAAGACAAGATAGAGATAGTGGACAGCAAATAGCTGTCTCTGACACAATCACCACCGCCATCATCCCCACTCCTTTCAGAGAAATTTCTACACCTCATATCTTTACCTGGTTGTGCCCACAATAACCCTACAAAGGGTACCATATACCCTATTTTATAGGGTGGGAAATGGGGGTTCACAGAAACTGAGAAATTTACACAAGGTCACAGAATTTCGACACGAGCCTGGAAGATAGATTTATTACTAATAATATTTGTCCTGATGTCAAACTCCATAAAAGGACTCACTTATCTAATAATAATATTAATAATAATAATAATATTTGTCTAATAATATTTAATATTATTAATTATTTGTCCTGTAATAATATTTTTCCTGATGTCAAACTCCATAAAAGTCTAAAAGGATATAGGTTAATAAAGAGAAATTTGACTTTTTTCGTGTGTGGTTTGTTAGCTGGGGTCAGGTTTGAACCCACCACCTCTGGCATATGGGTCCGGTGCCCTACTCCTTGGAGCCACAGGCATTGCCCGGAATCTTACTTTTTAATTCAAAGGCAACTATTTACCCAAATAACACATCACTTATCTGTCTTCAAAGCCCCAGATTCTAACTATGGCACTATACTTTCACCCTTCCATGATAATTTCTTGCACTGAACAGTGGTGAAGAAATTACAGAAACAAGGAACCCTCAAGTCAGCCCAGGAGGAAGCTACCTGATATGCTTGAACAATAACCAACTCAGAAATTTTGAGCCAGCAGAAGAAGCATTATCCCTCATTTTACTGAGGATACCAGAAAGACTAAATCAGTGACTAAAGAGTAAACCCTGAAAACCTCCTCCTGTCAATCAAGTGCAAGTGTCATTCTATTGAACAAATACCCACTTTTGCTCTTCTTTTTTTCCCCTCTACATATAGCTAAAGATTCATTTCTCTCCTTAGTTTATGGCTCTTGTGTCTTAAAACCTCTACAGTTATTTGCTTAGAAGTTCCTTTTCATGACCATTTGAAAAGAAAGGCTGACCTGGTGAAAACCTCACTCCCAGTTGGCACATCCACAAGCCTAATTGGTTCCCAAGTTCCCAAATGGGGTAAGGAGGTCAGTAGCCAAGAACAACACAGCTTCCCAGCTGCTACAGAGAGAGGAGAGAATTCCTATCAGACTCACAAGCAAAATGTCAAACCAGGGAGAGCCTTAGCCAGTAGCATTCTGGCATTAGGTGACTCAGCCAGGAGGATCTGAAAGCTGCCAAGAGCAGTTCCCTTAAATGCTCTGCTTTAGGGTTAGGTTAATACATCACATCCATACTGTTAATACATCACATCCATACCAACAACTAAAGTACCTGCAGATGCTGTTAGTAGAAACAGACCTGGCAAATCACTTCCACCGTTTACTAGGCACCTCATCTAGGCCTACCATTAGTCAGTACTGGGGATACAGGAGCAAGAAAGCCTGGGATCCTGTCCTTGAGTAATTTATAGTCAAATGGGTGAGCCAGATACGTGCATTAATAATCCTAAACCATAGACCTAGTGAGTCTCCTTCTGATGAATTCAGTGCTTTCTAATTTCAGAAAAGCATCATCAGCTTTCTCTCTCTCTAGGGCAACCACAGGGGACTGCCCAGAAAAGACAGCATTAGAAGATAGGCTTTGAATCCTGTTGTCTTCCAGAAATACCGAGCCTCCCATTAAGAACTCCAGTCCTTGCTCTTGAGACTTTAAGGGGTTTGTCCCAGGACCAGAAGCAGTCCCATTTCCACACGCATTAGTAATTAGTGTTTGACTTTTCCTGAAGATTTCTTGGGGAGACTGAGAAAATGTTAAATCGCACAATAAAGAAAGTATTTATGAGATATTTCTTCTCCCACACACCTCTCCAATCTCATATACATCCCAGGCCATCAGCTCCCAAACAGTCTTTATGTTCAACTCAGCAAAAATGAGAGTCCAATAAGATGATGAAATAGGAGGGACCACCTCTCATCCCCCTGCAAAATCACCAAATTATGCAACATTTCCCCAGATGAGGCAAAACAGTGGGAGCCCTAGAGTCTACCTGAAAGGTTCCAGTGCTCAAGTACTGAAAAAACAACAGCAAAGAAGCCCTAGAGTGGTTGCATTGATGATAGGAAGAAGAACAGTTTCCCTTTACTCCCCCAAGGCAGCACAGCTCTGTGCTAAGTCCCCATGGCTGACTATTTCTCGCATGAGGAAAAGTGAGAGTAAAGACAGGGTCTGGATTCTCCAGTCTTGTGGGACACTGCCCAGGAGGCCCTTTTCTGTCTCACTTTACCAGGAACAATGAGAGGATGAGTACAGATGGGTAGTCTGAGGACAGCAAAAAACAGAGAGAAGGGGTGAGAGCCCACAGCCACAGGCACACAGTTCCCAACAGCCAAGCATGGATCCTGCTAACCAGCTCACTGACTCCACCAAGAGTCTTGCCCACACCCGTGCAGGTCAGATTGCATGCAGAATCCCCAAACCAGCCAGTATACACTCCCACCATGATGGCTCTGTACATATCCCATGGATCGCAACAGCAGGTGGGGACTGTAGAAACCATCTTGATTCTGCTTCTCTGGGAGATGGTACCCAACACAGCCCTATAAAGCTATCAGCACCAGGAGGAGGCTATCAGCATCAGGCCTGGATCTGATTCTAAGATTTCCTCTTTAAAAGGAAATAAGAGGAGTGATATGAAGGCTAAGGTCTAAGAGATCCCCAGATATCTCCATTCCAACGTATATAGCACCATCATTCATAAAAGCCGATGTGAAATCAGCCTAAGTGTCCATTATTAACAGATGAATGGATAATGAAAATGTGGTGTATTCATGAAACATACACAAACAGAATACTATGCAGCCTTGAAAAAGAAGCAAATCCTGTCATTTGTAACAATATGGATGGTCAGGCACCATGGTTCATGCCTATACTCCTAGCACTCTGGGAGGTCAAGAATCACTTGAGCTCAGGAGTTTAAGACCAGCCTGAGCAAGAGTAAGAGCCTGTCTCAACTAAAACCAGGGGGGAGGGGGAATTAGCTGGGCATTGTGCCAGCACCTATAGTCCCAGCTACTTGGGTGACGGAAGCAGGTGGATAGCTTGAACCCAGGAAAATGAGGTTGCTATGACCTAGGCTAATGCCACAACACCCTAGCCTGGGCAACAGAGTGAGACTCAAAAACAAACAAAAAATATATTTGAACCTGAGGGACATTATGATATAACATACAATATGTATCATATATACAGAAAAAAACAGAAAGAGAGAGAGAATGTATTTGAAACAACTTATCTAAAAGAAGTATAATAAGACTTTATTTAAGATAGAAGATAAAAAATTCTAGCTAAGGAAAAGTATCAGTAAGTGAAAATGTGTATCTTCCCAGCAGGCAAATTCTAAGACATACATGTTATAAGTTTAGCAAAAGTGATTTTTTTTCTAGGCTTTGAAATAAGAAAAAAATATGCATTCCATGAATATGATCCTTAAAGAAGAACAGGTTTTATGGTTAAAGAGAAATAGGATTCTGAAAACCACATCTTAGTAAATTATATTAATAAAATATCCCTTTTCACCTCCTGTTCTTCTTTAATACTATGTTGAATCCCAGATTCCAACATAACTTTCTTTGTTCTAGCTCTATCTTTCTCTTAAAGGATTTTTTTTTTTTTTGTATTTGAAAAGTAAAAAAGCACACACCAATTTAATCAGTACTTCTCTCCAGTTTGTATTTATTTGACAGAAGTTCAGCTTCAGTTGCCCACAGGTTCACATCTGACTCACAGACTGAAGTGTCATTGTGAGTTCATCCCACCACGGGACACGAGGTGGGGGTCACTACAAAAAAAATAGAAAAACTAAAGATAATACTTCTCAATCCTTGTTAGCATGAAAATATAATTATGTATTTTATGTTTTTCAGAGGCGAAGGTCATGCCTGTCAGAACACCTATTGACTTGCAATCTTGTTGTCACCACCAGTCAAAAGGAAAGCATCAATTTATTTGAATGGCCTTTGTCAATGTTGGTCTGAGAGAGTGCTGCATCAAATAATAATGATTAGCATTAAATTAGTGATGATGATAATAGTTACTGTTCATTATGTGCTTTCTATTCTAAGTGCAAGAACTTTGCAAATAGTATGTTATTTAATTCTCACAATAATCCTGCATATGATCCCCATTTTATTAATGAGAAGTTGAAGTTGACAGAGGTTAAGTATCTTGCCAGATTCAAGCTAGCTACAAGACAAAACTCAAACACATGTGTATCTCACTCCATGCAGATTGTGGAAGAACATAAGGAACGATGTCCTCAATAGAAATTTTGCCTCCATCAAGAAGAGCTGTACAGTATGTGGCATTGGAGACTGTGCCACCAGTGCCATGACAATAAAGCTTTGCTCTGCACAAGTGATTGTGTAGGAAGCAAGAGTGATACAGTGAGGCCTGTCAACATGGCTCTTCCTATAAAAACTCCCCTCTATAACCTACCCAGTTCCCATAGACATAGTCAAGTCTCTTGGCATTATTTTGTCTAAGGTGGTCCAAGCTCCCTGTGTGATGGTTTATTTATGCATCAGTTTGATTTGGTTTGGAGGATGACCAGATATCTGGATAGCTGTTATCTCTGAGTATTTGTGAGGGTGTTTCTGGAAAAGATTTAGCATGTGAACTGGTACACTAAGTAAAGTAGATGCCCCTCCCTAGCGCCCCTCAATCAATTAAAGACCTGAATGGAATAAATGGCAGAGGGAAAAAGAATTCTCTCTCACTGCCTGACTACTTTGAGCTGGACTCTGGGTTTTCTACACTGGACTTTGTACCATCAGGGAACCTGAGACCTCCAGTCTTCAGACTCAGACTGAAACTACAGCACTGGCTCTCCTGGGCCTCTAGCTTGCGAACAATAGTAGATGTTGGGATTTGTTAGTCTCTATCATCACATCTATTGATTCTGTTTCTCCGGAGAACCCTGACCAATATACCTAGCTCAAGATTGTTGGTTTATGAGTGACCCGCAATAAACAAATTAGATACCTTCTCCAAGAAATTTCAATTTGGAAGTAAGAGAATTCAGTCTGGCCCTATCTATTGAAAAGAAGAGGTAAACTTCAGGCACTCTGCTGTGGGCTTACTGTGGTTCCAACTCTGTCTTCAAAGGAAGACAGATGAGATCTCTTTGAGAAGAAAAGAAGGTGGACAAAGTCTGGAAAGCCTGTGGGTGTTCTGATTCCCATTCATTCCTGAGTGCCAGCTGCCCTTCTGTCCTGTGCCCTTTGACACGGATCTGTGTGCTTCCGACAAATTCCCCCTTTGATGCTTAAGGAAGACCTTGTCGACTCCTCCATGGATCTAAAAAGACCCCAACTCCCCAGGGCATTCTGATCAAAGCAGGTCTGGAGCCTCCAAGTGGTCTAATTTAAGAACTACAACATGAATCCTGGAGCAGATTGAGAGCTAAGTAACAAACATGTCTCTCAAATTTTTCACTTCCAAGGCCAATAACCTCTGCTTTCAGTTTGAAAGGAACTGAAAAACTACTTCAAAGTCTCAGGCAAGAATCTGAACATCCAGCAGTCTATGTCGTTGGCTAAAGAGTACTGTATCTTGCTAGCCGTGAGGTCGGAAGACACATTTTTGATGTGATAACTAAGGACAGGTTGAACCAGGCATGATGGCACATACCTGTAGTTCCAACTACTCAGGAGGCTGTCGTGCGAGGATTGCATTAGCCCAGGAGTTTGAAGCTGTGGAGTGCTACCACTATGCCTGTGAATAGCCACTATGCACCAGCCTAGGCAACATAGCAAGAACTCATATCTAAACAGTAAATAAATAAAAATAAAGATAGGCTTATACAGCAAGAACGTTCACATGAAGCTATCCCACAGCAGGTGGCTTGAAGCCTGCATATTAAGACTCAATATTAAGTGCTGCCTTGACACACAGTAAAACTGGGAGGGCCTTGAATGGCCTAACCACAAGTTTTCCACTATTCCAAAGATAAGGGTCCCTCTCCAAAAGACTCTCCTCACCAAAGACTCTTCCTCCCTCTGAGTATGAATGATGAATAAACTGGTCTGAATCACATCTGTCCAGGGCTGGCTGTCAGCAGCTTGGCCATCCCCATAACTCCAGGGTCTTTCCCCAGTAGGATGAAGAGTAGGCAGTTCATACACGAATATCCACACAGATTAATTCATGCACACATACCCCACAGATTAATTCATGCACACATGCTAACATGTGATAAAATAGGCTTTGCTCAGGGTGACAGAACCTTGTGTTCTGTCAATCTCTTTGGAACTTCCCAAATAACTATTGCACTAGAATCCTTGTCACAGTGTCTCCCTCAGGGAACCCAAATCATGACAATCAGAGGGCTTGTTGGAGGGAAAGATGCCTGCTGGAAGTTACCATAAAGAAATATCAGGCAGAGGCAAGAGGAGAGGCTACTCCGAGCAACGGAAGCTCCAAAGTATTTTCTGAATTATTAATACCCCATAATTGCGTCCAAAATACATTGATACTAGAATGTTTTAATGTACTTGGGAATAAGTTCTCCAGTCAGCTAACAAAGGTTTTTATTTGTTTGTTTTTGTTTTTTTGAGACAGAGTGTCAAGCTGTCAACCTTGGTAGAGTGCCTTGGCATCACAGCTCACAGCAACCTCCCACTCTTGGGCTTAAGCGATTCTCTTGCCTCAGCCTCCCAAGTAGCTGGGACTACAGGTGCCCGCCACAATGCCTGGCTATTTTTTGGTTGTAGTTGCCATTGTTGTTTGGCAGTCCTGGGCTGGATTCAAACCCTCCAGTTCCTGCGTATGTGGCTGGCGCCCTAGCCACTGAGCTACGGGCACTGAGACCAAACAACAGTTTTATACTATTGAAAGGCAATTTTCTAGACACCTGTGGTTCTGAAAGTGTGGTTACCGGACAGCATCACGTTTGGGGAACTTGTTAGAAATGAAGATTTTTAGACCCACCCCAGAACTCGGAGAGTCAGGAAGGGCTACCAGCAGTCTGTGCTTTAAACAAGCACGCCAGGTGAAGCTGATACACATGCTAGTTGGACAACCACTGCATATGTTGTAGAAAAGTGGTCAGGACCGTCAGGACCATGAGCAGTGTGAACGAGCAAATTCACAGGAAGGCGAGGCCTGCCATGCCGCTCTCTGGATTTGCTTTGGGGTGTGACATTTATCCTTTCTGAGATTTATTATTTATTTCTGCCTCTAAAACAATAGCACGCACTTCACACAGGCTACCATGAGAATGAAATGCAGTGATGTGTTTGCCAGTTCTTCTTAACTGTTAATACGCTGCAGAAACATAAAGTGAGCAGGCAGAAAGAAAGCTTTTAAAAAGCCAGGAGCGGGAGCAGGAGAGCAGCTTGGTTGGAGTTTCCAGCATATTCTCCACAGCCCCCTGAGGGCCTGAGCAGCAGCTGGGATGGGCCCGGCATCTCAGCAAATTCAGCAGCCAGTTGTCTGCCCTAGCGAGTCTCCTCCTGTGCCTGCAGCCTGGGGGACTAGCGAGCGCAGGCAGCCTCTGCCAACCGATGTCCTCCCTGTCCTGCGGTTACAGACAGTGGTGATTTACGGAGAGCATGTTTTACAGATGTCCGGCTCAGCGGTTTCTCCCTGCGCTGTCTTCAAATGCACTGGTGAAAGAGAAAAGAGTGAAGAGGGAGTGAGAAGGAGAAGGGGGGCTGTCAACTAACTCCCTGAGACCTGCCTGCTCCCCGTCTCAGCTTGGCTGTCTCCAAGACTTCCCTGTTTGAAATGAAGGAGCAATTAGGTCACAGACCAAGCAGGCTCTACAGCATCTGAGGAGGGGGACGATCTGAGGAGGGGGCTTGATTCGGAATCAGGTACGGAGTTTGCTTCTGCCTCTTCCCCGTTTACAAAACAAAAACATGGGCTGCCAAGCAGCCCTGAACTTTGCTGGGAAGGGCTATCAGCAGGCTCTGGTGGTGGAGAAGGGCCACAGCTTATGAATATCAAAGACTCTCCTCCTCTGCAGGTGGACTGTCGCTGTTCAGCCTCATCTCCTGGAATCCCAATTGGCCTTTGAGGCTGAGTACTGCAGAAAAACTGATGAGCATAAAAAATAGAACACAACAGGGCCATGGTGAATCCAGCAGATTTTCCTGGCATTTCAGGCTTCCCAGATAGAAGGCAGGGTTCCCTGACAGCAGGACCCATCGTGGTAGTAAGATGTTCCAGCAAAGAAACAGCAAACCAGGAAGACCTTCTTGCTGTGGATTTTGTTTCTTCAAGTATAAAAAGCTAGGGGAAAATTAGGCTCTTTTACCAAAGGGGAAAAAAATGTCTGTGATTGATGTGTTTTCTTCTACGAAGTCAGACAAGATGACCTCCAAATCACTCCCAATTCTGAGATTGAAATGTTATAGCAATTCTACCTGCTAGAAAATATAAAAGACTATAGTCCTTGCACAAAGTTACGACTCCAAGCACAAAATTCTGGGAGCTATTTTTACTTAATGCTTAAGATTATTCTCAAGTGTTTAAACTTTTCACCTAAACAGCATGGCCTGGTCCCAACTCCAGAAGCACAGATTGAAATGGCATTACACCTCCCAAGGAGAAGAAAAAGCAGATAAAATTGTCAACCAAAGGAAAAAGGATGAACAATTGCCTTTCTTGGGGCTCAGAAAAAATTTTGTACATTCATTTAGAGCTCATAACATTACCAAGGAAAGAGGGCAGGAAAGGATGTGTGTCTGGAATCCTGGCTCCATATAGATGACTCAAAAATATCACTGGACCTGGCACAGTGGCCAAGAAGGACGAAAAATGGGAGAAAACACAGAACAGAAAGAATAGCCCAACCCTGTGGTTGTATAAGCACAATTTCTCTCTTTCTGGTTCTTCTTTCCCACTAGCACTCTCCTAAGCCTGTAGCTATGGTTTTCACATTTTTTGTTTGTACAGATGCCAATTTAGCTCGAGGAATAAAATAAACCATAGCTCTCAATTAAATATGCTATGAAAACTGGAAGTTCATGTTTGGCTAGAAGTTTATCCACATTCAGCTGAGGACTGCAGCCTGGGAATCCCGTCTAGCATTCCTTTGTCTTTTATTTCCACTATAAGAGGATCAGGGATGACACATCTCCAACTGGAAGCATATTTGGAATCTGTGTACAACAGCACAATGTGAAGCTGTAGGAATTCGGGACTGACCATCTTGCAGCAAGGGGATGCACACAAAGAGACTGTTAATGCTTCCCTGACATCTCATCCCAGATCGCTGCTGGGTTTGAGGATATACAGTCACCTATGATACCCTTTTAGCCTTTATACATATTCAACAGAGTCCGCTCCTTGGGCTGCCCTCTGTTTGATCCTCACATGATAGAGGCAGTTATTGCCCCACCAAGTGCCAGGTTCTCATTCCACAAATGTCACTCAACCTCCACAACCAGAAATCAGGGTTTGCTGAGAAGACAGCAGGTAATATGTCCAGGGAGCATGGCACTTCCCAGTGGACGGAAGGTTGAGACCTAGACCCCATTCTCTTTGGCGTTTCAATGTTTTTATTTTATTTTATTTTATTCACTTATTTATACAGTGTCTCACTCTGGCAACCAGGCTAGAGTGCAGTGGTGTCATCCTAGCTCACATGAACCTAAACCCCCTGGCCTCAGATGCTCTTCCTGCCTCAACCTTCCCACGTACTGGGACTACACACACCTGCCACAAAGACTGGCTAATTTCTCTATTTTTTGTAGAGAGAGGGTCTCCCTGTTGCTTAAGTTGAGTTCCAATGTTTTTGTTACAAATCTATTATCATGCTTTTTTTTTTTTTTTTTTGAGACAAGAGTTTCATGCTGTCTCCCTGCCTGGGCAAAGTGCTATGGAGTCATAAGCTCAGAGCAACCTCAATTCTGATCCTCTTGCTTCATTCTCCCAAGTAGCTGGGACTACAGGTACCCACCACAATGCTTGGCTGTTTTTTCTATTTTTAGTAGAGATGGAAAAAAATAAACCATAGCTCTCAATTAAATATTCTATGTTACTCAGGTTGGTTTCCAACTCCTGAGCTCAAAAAATCCATACGCCTCAGCCTTCCAGAGTGCTAAGATTACAGGCATGGGCCCCTGTGCTCAGCCTATCCTCTCCTAACATCAAAAGGGTGGGAAAGTAGAGTCTATATCCAGAAAGTGCTTAGCGCCAGTTGCTCAGTGACATGCTCAGCCTGATGGATGAACAAGGCAGTTCTGGCTGCAGTAGCCTATCCACCCATGCAGAGCATGTAACAGATGCTTCTCCCACTGAATTCATCCCAAGGACTTCTTTCTCGAACCTCTGTGGTTGCTACTTTCCCAAGGGCTACCCACTCTAATTGGTGGATTCCCTGTCTTAATCCCTGTGGTAGAATCTTTATTCTATTAAGCTTCCTGCCTCTCTAGCACCCTGAGCTCCCCAAATGCACCCACTACATCCTGCCTTTTCTTTCCCCCAGCCTTTCAGGTGAGCAGGTCATCACCTCACTCCACACATCATGTTCCTAGAAGGAGCTAACGGAGGTTGTGATCCTTAAGACCAAAGGGGGCTAAGTATGACAGAGTGACAACACAGTGACTATTTAGGAGACAACCACAATAAGAGAAATGCCAGCGGCCTAAACAGGGATTGAGGTGGTGGAGAGGTTGAGAAGGACTCAGACCCAGAAAGCTTGGAGGACTTGCTAATGGACTGGATGGTGGCTAAGAGAGAAATAGAATGATGATTCCTACATTTTTGTTTTACATAACTAGGTCATTGGTGGTGCCATTCACTGAAATGGGGGAGACAGAAGGTGTGAAGAGGTGGCCATCAGGAGGTCACCTGTGAACCTGACTTGAGGTGCTTGCTGCAAATCAAAGCAGAAATGTAAAGACGGTCAGATAGATAAATGTGGAGCCAGGGACCTAGATCTTGGAATAATCATTTATCACAACCTATTTTGTTCCCTCAAGCACTGGTGAATGGGAACATTTTAGTTGATGAAATCTACCGAGGGACTAATACAAGGTCAGACGATTAAGTTTGCAAGCTTCTTCTAGAGAAAATGCTATACACCTCCTTACTGAATATCACCACAGTCACCTTTGAAGTCCTCCCTTTGGGAAGCTCTGCACTGAGGCCAGCAACTAGTCAACCCTTCAAAGCAATTTTGCCACTCTTTTTCCGCAATGGCCATCAGAGTTGTCATTGCATGAGGTCTGACAATGAAGTTTGCAAACTCATCCTAGAAAAAGTGCTACGTATCTCATTGCTGAGTACCACTACGGTCACCAGATGGCCATACTCATATGTGCTCCAAGGAATAATGAGCAAATTAAGATGAGAGACCAAGAAATTTGCTCAAATTCCCTAAACTAAACAAGTGTTTGATTTAAACAGAGGTCAGCTATTCTTATATCTAGTCATTTATTGAACATTTCTTAGGTCCCTGCTCGACAACAAGAGATCTAAACGATACTAGAATCAAAGAGATAATTGGAATAGAACAAATGCTAATTAAATGTTAATTATTATCATTATTCACATATGAGGAGCTAATCAGTGAAGAAGACAAAGACATAAACATGATTATGAACATTTTTGGAAAAGCAACATTAGAGACCATCCAGTGTGTGATGGCTATGGCAAAGAAGGTTACCTGATCCCAGCCAGGGGGCCTGTGCGCCTCTCACACCTGCACTCCTTCTGTCCACTGTGCTCATAATTAGGCCAAGGGCACCCAGTTCCGCTGCAGCAGAACTGAAGCTGTAACTCACTTATATGACTCCCAATTGGGATTTCATGCACTGGTGACATTGCTGTACTAGGACCATAGACTCGCATCTCCATGAAAAGTGAAGACCTGGGCAGCCCCAAGGCTATTTTGGTGACCTAGATTCTCTGTTTAGGAATTAAGTATTTCTTCTCCACTAGCACGCTGGCATCTGTACAGTGGTGATTTAGCAATGGAGAAATCCGTGCCTTAACTCTGTCTCATTAAAGGAAGCAGGGATGGAGTGAGAGGAGGGCAAGACTCTCAGGATCCCCCACACATCTGTGCCTGAACATAGAAAACACACAAAGTGCAGGCAACCATGCTAAAAACAATTACACGTGTGCTATGTACCAGGAACTGTTCTAAGGACTTTCCATGCATTGTCTGTCTTTATTCTCACAACAATCACATTAAAAATATTAGCCCCATCTTAACCCAAAAGGGAACCTGAATCTCCCAGTGTCATAAGTAGACAGGATGGAAACCAGGTAGACCCAGGATGGAAACCAGGCAGTGTGACCTTAGAGCTGTGGCCCTCTTAGCCACTGTGTCACACTAAATTAACATTTCTATAAAAGGCACCACACTGACTTCAAGGTTTGTGTCCCTCTGCACACCGGCACAGGCCAGCACTTACATCCAGGACAGCACAGCGGCTACCTGAGGAGGAAGATTACCCACCAGCCCAACACCCTTCCCTTCTCCCCTCCACCCTCACCAAACACTCCCTAACAAGCTGTCCCAATTTACATAATCACTTTGTGTGTCTCTGCACAGGTCTGATTTAAGCCATCCAGAAAACCTGCATAAAATAATGGTGTATTCATAGATACTGGGAACCCTTTCCATTCTGCTGCCCATCTTAAGCTGTTGAACTGCCCAACCAATCTGCTGATAAAATCAATAATGTGATTCATCTCCAAACACAGAGAAACTTTATCTTCCCAAAAATGGGGTTTGGGGTTTTCCATGATGTCCTTTTCATAGCATTTTCCTCGTGATAAGTCAAGATGACTTTGCAAAAATGGAAAGAACTTCATTTGTACCCACTTTCCCATCTGATTCCTAGAAAGATCCAGGAGCCTCTGCTGGCTCTGGATCTGAAAGATCTGGAGCCTCTGAAGCTCCCAGCTTCATTGCTAAATCACCATCATGAGGGCAAATGTGTTATTCCTCTCTTCTGTTCCTAACCATGAGTCCCAGTTCCTGGGAGAGGGACTCAGGGACCATGGAATTAAGCAGGCCATCTTCTCCCTCTTATCCTATGTCCATTATCCTTAAGACAATGGGACCATTATGACCCAATGTCTTTTGTCCTTTATTCCCAGTCTTCCCCACTCCATCCTCACCCTCAGAACTTCATCCACCCACCAAGCCAAATCCTAATCCTTTCCCTAGAGCCCAAGGGAGTATCCATGTCATTGTAACCTTGCTCTTACTCCCTCATTCTCTTCTCCAGTGGTTCTCAAACCTTCTTCCCTTGGCTATTCCATCAAGCTTTATTTATAATGCTATCCTCAGGGAAGGATGCTCCTTTGGCAGCTCTGTACCCTTGTTAGGGGCTTATGCTGTGGTTTGTTTTCAGGGTTGTAGTCGGGCTATGGCTGCAGGTGGAGAGAACTACTGTTCTCTGTGTGCTTCTTTGCCTACTCTCAGATTGTGACTCTTCCATTTCAACCAGAATCCCTGCCTCCTGAGCCTCCAGTCCCAGTCAGTCCTGCCCTTTCTTCATCTCATTGCTGGTGTAGCCTGAGTCTTCTGCTTACTTACAGAGACCTCTGGAGCCTGGCTCCCTTGTCCTCCCCATTCAAAACCCACCTTCATGCTGGACAATGTCTCACTCACATGGGTGGCCCCACTTCCTCCACTCATGCCATCCCACATGAAGAATGTTACCCAACTCATCAAGATCCTCTAAGGCAAAATTTAATTTTCTTCCCACTTTGAGGATCCCTTCCTGTGATCACATCTTGTATTCTCTTCATCTAGAACTGTGCTTACTCTGATGCCTAAATTCAAAGACCATATCTTCCCTGCTGGCTTAGTCATTTTCTCCCACTAACCATGATCTTATGTGCCTTTCAGATCTTTTCCCCACAGTCGCTTTCCTGTTCCTCTATTGACCTTGCCTTCCTTCATTTCCTGTGCCCATAATCTTGGATCATAGGCCCAATCATTTCAGTGTAATTCTCCCATGTTTTCATTTATACCCTCCCTGTCCCCTCCTTTTGACGCTGTCACTTAATCCTTAGTCATAGTTTAAGAATGCACTAAGTTAGGCTCCTTGCACTAAGTTAGGCTCCTGAGCCAATATCAACAAATCCATAATCAACAAATGCTATGATCCAGTACACACATAGTTCATAACAGGAACAATAACAAATCCTGAAAAATCTGAAAGTATACCAGTGACCACGTGGAGCCACGGGGAGACAAGAATAAACCCAAACTGTGGGAAATGGAAGTTATGAAGAGAGAGAAGCTATGCATTCTTCACACTAGAAAATTAAAGTTTGTTTTCAATGCTTATGTCTTCTTTATGCTTCATATCCCATTTAGTCACTTGGTCACCAGGTCTAATAGATCCTGTTTGCGAATCTACCCCCTTCTCTTTCATCTGCTGCTGTTCTACCAAGGTTATTGTGCTTTCAGAGGACTTTAGGAGTCTTCCAATCAGTCTTCCAGCCATTAATCTCTCTTTCATGCCCTCAACACTCCACTTGGATTGTTTCTTAGGAGACAAACATGAATTTTCCCTTCCATGCTTACCTACCCCAGTTGTCTATGCACTGTCTTCATGATGGCATCCAGCCTCCTTCACAGAGAATTCATGTTGAAAATCTGAGGTGCATGGCTCGGTGCCTGTGGCTCAACAGGCTAAGGGGCCAGCCACATACACCTGAGCTGGCGGGTTCGAATCCAGCCCAGGCCCGCCAGACAACAATGATGGCTGCAACCAAAAAATGGCCGGGCATTGTGGCGGGTGCCTGTAGTCCCAGCTACTTGGGAGGCGGAGGCAGGAGACTCGCTTGAGCCCAGGAATGAGAGGTTGTTGTGAGCTGTGATGCCACAGCACTCTATCCAGGGTGACAGCTTAAGACTCTGTCTCAAAAAAGAAAGAAAAAGAAAATCTGAGGTGCAGAAAATATAAACTGTATGGATGAATCTATTTACATCATCTTA
>CAUYON010056586.1:0-22533 GCA_963573935.1 Arctocebus calabarensis
GTTATGTCCTACTTTTCTCCTTTGCTATTGCTACTGCAAAGGAGAATCAGCACTTTGTAGAAATTTCACAGAGATAGGGATAGTGATGGATACCACTAGTGCTTAGAGTCTCAGGTAGGTGAGACTCTTCCCCTGGACCTCACATAAGGCTGTGAACAGTAACTTTGAAGCCTAACCTGAGAATATATGTGTATGTATGTTTGTTTAAACCCATGTATGTAAGTGTGTGTTCTTTATGTAAAGGCTCATTCATTTAGAGACAAATGAGTCTGCTCCAAATTTCTCCTCTGTAACTAGAAGGTTTGTCCTTGATGAGAGCAACACAGGTTATATGATACTGATACGTAGAAGGAATGGAGCGCAGTGTATTTTTAGAAGCATATTATAGCTCATAGACTCTTAAGGGTGGGAGAAACCTCAGAAACTTGAGTGTTGGAATTCCCAAACTGTAGTCATTTATCAGAGTAATCAGTCATTTAAAAATCTTTCACTTTATTCACATTTCATCAAAAGTGATGCTTTGATTTACTATTAATGTCTTCTCAGCAACACAATGGCAGTTCAGCCCATGAGAACCAACATTAGTAATCCATTTCACCTGTGTCATTGATAGTTCTGACAGCTCAGGCAAAAGGCACAATTGCTGAAGGCTTAAAACCTCCATAGCAGGCCAGGCCTAGTGGCTCACGCCTCTAATCCTCGCACTCTGAGGGGCTGAGATGGGAGCATCAGTTGAGCTCAGGAGTTTGAGACTAGCCTAAGCAAGAGTGAGATTCTGTCTCTACTAAAAATAGAAAAATTGGCTGGGGATCATGGTGGGTGCCTGAAGTCTAGCTGCTTGGGAGCTGAGGCAGGAAAATAGCTTGAACTCAGGAGTGTGAGGTTGCTGTGAGCCAGGCTGACACCATGAACTCTAGCCTGGGACAATAGAATAAGACTGTGTCTCAAAAAAAAAAAAAAAAAGAAAGAAAAGAAAGAAAGAGAAAAAATGATAAAAACAATCTGCATAGCCTATGCAAGCACTGAGTCCTGCCTTGCTTGTTTGTGAGGTAAATCATCATGGCAGTAGCAATAATATCCAATAAATCATGGGGCTGATGAGCTACTTATATATTTATTTTTAAATTTGGTAGAAAAAATATTTAATATTAAAGCATTCATCTTTGTTTCACCCATTGCTTAATTTCCATAGCAGCGCACACACTGTAGGCAACAGAGGCAACATTGATGTGGTCCAACTCATTTGAAGATGAGAAATAAAAAGTCTGGAGAGGTTAAAACTTCTTGGCTAAGGTCATTTACATGTTTAACTGCAGAATGCTGAGGTTCCTAAAATCCAGGGTAGAGTGACTTCCCCTAAATTAGCCTATCACTTAATCTCTTAGGATAGGCATAGAACAATCAGTGCACTCTTGGCCTGCCAGCCCCAGGGTGACATGGAGATCCATAATTGTTTCTACTCTCAAGAACACCTAAGAAATTAAGGTTTGGAAAACAGAGATTTACTTAGCTAGAACAGAGCCCATGGTCATCCAGCTCAGTGGGGGGCTAAATCCTAGAAGATCCAAGGAGGGCCCTTGGGGGACTTCTTTGCAGGGCAAGAAGTCAAGGTGTGAGGGGGAATTGTCAAGCAGGCAGGTTTGGAAACTCCTTGCCCTCATTTCAATCATGGCTGTTTTGTTTTTGTAAGTTCTATATTTATTTTATTTTCATGTCAGACAGCACTGAAAATTTCTTTAGGACTAATGTTGGAAATGTGTCCCTTGTCCATTTTCATCTTATAAATAACAATAGTAAGATTCAAAGAGGCTAGTGTGCCCGTGAACATGGGTTTTGTGATTATGCAAATATGAACCTTAATCCTAGCAAGACTTGAATGAATTTTTTTTCCAGTTAGGAACATATTTCTCCTTTCTCCAGATTAGGCAATCCGTAATTCCAAGGATTGTGGAGCTTCTTGATCCTGGAGACATTGTGAGTGATATCGCAGGGAGTGAGGGGTAAAGAAGGAAAAAAGGGAAGGAGATGAAGACAGATGGAGAAAACAAATAAAAATCCTCCATGTTATTTCAGCTATGCTTCTACAGATTCTTTGGGAAAGTAGAAAGGTGGTTGCCAAGGGTTGGGGGTTGGGGGGAATAGGGAGTTATTTATTTATTTATTTATTTAATTAAATCATAGCTGTGTACATTAATGAAATCATGGGGTACAATGTCCTGGTTTTATATACAATCTGAAATATTTTCATCAAACTGGTTGACATAGCCTTCATGGCATTTTCTTCTTAGTTATTGTGTTCAGACATTTATAGTCTGCATTTAGTAAGTTCACCTGTACCCTTCTAAGATGCACCATAGGTGTGGTCCCGCCAATTCCCTCTCTCCATCCATCCTCCCCCCTAGGGAGTTATTGTTTAATGAGTATATGGGTAGAGTGGTTCAGTTTTGCAAAATGAAAAAGTTCTGCAGATGGGTTGTACAACAATATGAATGTAATTACCACTACTGAACTGAATGCTTAAAAACGGCTAAGATAGTAAATTTTACATTTTGCATATTTTGCCACAATTATAAAACAACACAGATGCCCCTAGGAGGCACAGGATGCATTTTTGTCATTCACACTTTTGGGCTGACTTGCTATTTGGCAGGCAACTGGCAGAGAACTGAGGTGTATGGGAGCTTCCATGATAGGCCTGAAACAAAGGAGCCTGGTCCCTTGACTCAGTTATTCAGCAAACACTGAGGGCCTACTAGAAGCCAGGCACAATACTTAGTCCTTAGAGATATTGGAGGGAAAAAACGTACACACAAAATCCTGCTCTTGCCATCTAGAAGTGAGAGGTAGGGGCAAGACTCAAAATTAACATGAAGTGTTCTGCAGGTTTCCAGGTGATCGGGGTATTGGAAAATTAAAGTATGAAAAGGAAGTAGGGGCCTCAGTGAGCAGATGTGAGGGAGCAGCCTCAGGAGATTTGGAGAGGGAGAACATTCCAGACAGAGGGAGTAGTAAACGAGAAGGCTGTGAGGAAGGTGAGGCCAGGAGGAGCAAGGGTGTGTGCGTGCATGGGTGTGACACAGAGGGGGAGAGGCAGAGAGGCAGAGCAGGGGAGCAGGCCTTTGTTTTCCTTCCTTTGGAAGGTTTTCAGTTTCAGTGGTGACATGATCTGGCTTGAGACACATCTGGATCACAGAGACCTTGTTCTCGAGCGGGGCCTGAATGGGGGCGAGGACAAAGCAGAGAGATGGGCTTGGAGGGGGCATGACCATGGGACGAAGGCAAACTGTCTCCTTCACAGCTATTCTGTGTTTACCCAGAGTGGTAGGGACAGGGTTTCATTTTTATTCCCCGGCACCCTCTAACTTCTCCTCCTAAGCCCTTGGTCTTCCCCATCTCTTGTAGGTGGAGGTTAAGTGCACCTTTGAGGGTCTCCCAGAGAGTCGATGGCTGTGTCTTGGCCCAGTCCTGATTCATATCCCTGGGCTCTAACCAGCTTCCCCAAAGCACCTGTCCAGGGTATTCCCCCCCCACCTTGGGATAAGAAACAACCCTCAGGGGGGAGAAAATGCATGTCTTAGTAGCTGTGGGCTCTTAATGCCTTTGAAGCTGCGGGACAAATGAGTTAACTGGACGTGCTTCATGCAGGGAGGAATGAGTAATCTCAGAAAAGGGAATACAGGTCTTCAGGATTCCGAATCGGGGGAGACTGCAGAGAAGCCAGCTTTCTCCTCCCATGAGTGTGTGTCAATCTTGGAAGGAGTAGGCAGCACAAGCTTTGGACAGGCCTGGCACCCCGAGGGCAAAGCTTCTCTTGTCAGTGCTTTATATCTCAAATTGTGACAATGCCTAGTATTGAAAATGGGAAGAAAAGTATTGTAGTTAACATTACATATGGTCATGTGATTAATCATCAGTTAGGGCTTTGGAGAGGGTAAGATTTTGAAAACCTTTATCTGCCCCCAAGGAAAACATTGCCTCTATCTTGATCAGGAATTCTCAATTTCAGCAGTGGTGACATTCTGGGTGGGATAATTCTATTCTGTGCCTTGTAGGCTATTTAGCACCATCCCTCTGTACCCCAGATGCCAGTGTCACTTCTCTGGCTGACACAACTAAAATGTCTCCAGACATTGCTAAATGTCCTCCGAGGGGCAGAGGTGCCCTTGATTAAAAACTACCCAGGTGGACTTAGACAGGGCCATGGGTGGAGTCAGGAATTTTACTCCTTGTCCTCTTTGGCTACTAAAATCAATAAAGTTAGAACTAATAGTGGTTTCTTCTTGGTCACTGGGATAGCAGGGTGTGTGCTGTTCTGCATTATGAGAACTGTTTTCCTGGTTTTTAATTAATAACATGCTTGTGATGCCTAGATTCTGGGCATCCCAGCATATAAGCATGCCTGTAAGGCAAAGAAGCCAAAAACAAGGCACTGTGATTGCCAAGGAAGGCGGTGTGCTTTCTTTTCCTTCTCTCTCCTGGATATATCCAATAATTAGCCAAAGTAAAATGAATATTAGCTCATGCTTAACTGCCTTTATAGCGCACTCGCCGGCACTGACCCAGTAGGGCTAAACCAATTATTTTTTGAACTTTATGGCTTTAAATAATCTTTTGCTCTAAAATTCCCCGTACCCCTCAGCTACTTAACCACAGGCCCCTCTGCCCTAAATCCTTTTCTTATACTTTGTAGCTTTTTAAGCAAGGCCCCTCTTTAAGAAGACATAATCCCTTCTCTGTGGAAAACATGAAAGACCTTGAACAAATCAAGATTTCTCCATGGAGAATTCAGCTAATCCTGTGCTTAGCTCCTAACAAGGAAATCCATCTCTCCACCAAGCACGCCATTACCCGGACTAATGCCTGACTTGAATAACAAGCAAATTATTGTGCTTTTAATTGTACCCTGCTCGGTCACAAAGCACATCTGAGAGAGGAATGTGCAGAGCTCTTCCAGGAGAAACAGGTCATGCTTCTAATCCTCCTTTTCTATCGCCTCCCCTCCCCCCCCTTCCAATCTTTTCTCTTCCCAGCAGCACAAAGAAAAAAAATGTAAAAGACAGCTAAATTATGTTTGAAATGGAAGAGTCTAAACGAAGAAAGGTGGCAAATACTGACTTGGGAGAGAATGAATTATCCGTGCTCCGCAGTGTGCTCATTTGAGGACAATCAGTGTTATTATAACCCCATTCCTGGAGGACAATCTTTGTTGCCCTAAGGTTAAGTCTTCCTCAACCATGGCACTATTGACATTTGGTACTGGACAGTTTTTTGTTGGAAAGCCACTGTCCTGTGAATTGTATTATAGGATAATTGAGCAGCCTCCCAAGTTGTGACAACCCCAAATGTTCCATGGGATTACCAAAATATCTCCCTGGGGGACAAAATCAACCCTGGAGAGAAGACTGCCTGAAGCTTGTCCATACTGGGATTGATTCACTTCTGTATGTTCGCCTTCTCCCAAACCCCAAGCAAATCATGGTTCCCTGTGGTAAGCCAGGAAGAGGGAAACGTGCTGTTTACACAAGTAAAATGAGAGGACAGGAGAAAGACACTGAAGTGTGTGTTGTCAGGGGTTGGAGAATGATTGGGTCAGGTTGGGTCAGATCCCTCAGCACCCAGGATTTTGTTGGGCCTCTGCTCCCCATTAGGAAATGGCTGTGCCCCTGGGTGAGTAAGCCAGCCTCTAAATGTCTCTACTCTGTGCACTTTGGAATCGGGCTTGCTATGGCTAGCCAGGGCTGATGGACAGGCTGCTGAGATAAAGGAGACAGGTGCCTGGGGTACTGACACCCTGGGAACACCCACAAGGGAAAACCACCCTACTTCAATTGTGCAATGCCTGAGATCTTGGTTCCGACCAGAAATTCAGGACCGAGGAGAGCTACCCGCAGTAGACATTATGCATGCTTTGAGTTGCATTTTCTTTACAGTTCTTGAGGCAAAAGTTTCCTCACTCCCAAGATAGAAAGAATACACCCTCTTTTTAGTAAGCATTGTAGCTTGCTTGTCCTTACCGGCCACAAGCAAAGGCTGGGAAACAAGTGTATGGTAGCTCTCCCAGATAGCCACTAGATGGCGGTGCAGTCTTCCTGACAAGCCCGGCCCGGGGGCGGCTCGCAACGGCTCCTTGGGCTGAGGAAGACAAGTGCCACTCGTCGTTCGGGAGACAGGCGGCTCCTCTCATTGTTGGCACAAACAGCTCCAAACAATCGCACTGACCACATAGCTCTAAGCCACATTCCAGGGCGCTGTCGTGTGCTCAAGAGTGAATGCTGGGAAAATGAACCAAGCTGCTAATTTGCTTGATTGGGGGAAAAATAAGATCTCAAGTAACAATGGGCATAATTTATTTTTCCAACAAGAATAGGGGCAATGCCATTTCATCCCCCTCTCCTAACTGTTACCATAAATGAAAGCAATCACCTAATTAGTCCTGAATTACTAACTGGGTAAAGGATCTGCTGAAAATCAGGCTGAAGTGGGGAATTTGGAGAGAGGGATGTGATTTCTTAGGGAGGAAGGGGGGAAGGGCTGAAGGGCCATTGTGGGGCCCTGGGCCCTTGTGGTTGGGGGGCTGTGCTGGTCCTGACCCAGGGAGAACAAGGGGCTCAGTGATCCTTCAGGCCATTCATTTTCTGCAGGCAAATGACTTTCTAAACCCTAAACAGGAGGAAAAAGAATTTGCTGGGAAGACATGCCCCTGAGTTCCCTTTAAAATGTTACAGATGTAGATGAATTGGCTTGGGAACGGAACATAGCCCTGTGGGGCCTGGCCACCCCATTGATGAGGCTGGTTCCGGGACCCCACAGGGAGGTTCTTGAATGCCCTCTCTTCTGACACACAATAAGGGAAATTGCAGGCAAATCTGAAACTAAGTTTGGATTTTAGTCTTTAAGAAATGCCTAAAGGGAATGAAATGAATGCCTAGTTACTGATTTTTTTTTTTTTTTGCTTGCGTCCTTACTATAATAATTGCCTTTTCTCCAGCTGAAACAATGAAAGCCCCTCAAACCCCAGTCAGGCACTCTTCTGGAAGACAAGCAAAACAATAGAAAAGTAGGTAAGTGTTGAAATCTTCCACCTGAAGGCTCCACAAATTGCAGTACTAATTTATTTGTTCAGAGATGCCTTCCTGTTTTTTAGTTAGATATCACTTTAATTGAAATACTTTACTAATGCGATTTATCACAACTGTAAACTGTCAGTTTCCACAGCTGTTGCCTTTTTCAAGCAATCTGGCAAATGTGTGTGGGTAAAAAACAAACTTGGAAGGTTGAGAAGGAGTCGGCTCAGGCTGTCTCTTTTTCCCACTCAGCTGGTCCACAGGCCCCTCACCCTGCCCAAAACATATGCTCTTCTTCCTTAGAAGCACCCACTTTAACTCTAGTGCACATCTGTTGTTTTTGGCTGCTAAACATCCATTCCTTTCTCCTGGGAGGGGTATCTGGTTTTCTTTTGGGGAGTTACCCTTCTCCCAATATTAGTCCAAGTGGCTTAGGTGACAGTATTCTCCTGCTGTGGTGTGGGCATGTAACCCAGCTCTGGCCAAAAGTTAACCACGATTCTACCCTTTTGGGCCATATTGACTGACTCTTAAGGTTGCTAGAATTAACAAAACAACAACAACAAAGGCCAAAACACTAAGTTAACTTTGAATTTCAGATCAGTAATAATGGGTTTTTACTGTTAAGTATGTCTCAAATATTGCATGGAACACATTTATACTAAAAAGTTATTTGTTGTTTATATGAAATTCAAATTGAATGAGGCATTCTATATTTAACTTGGAAGCTCTATTGGTTCTCAGAAAGGTGTTTAACCGAAACTGGTCAAATGAGAATCGGCTTACCACTTTTGCTGGAGCTTTGGGAAAAGTACTGAACAACAACCAAAAATGTGTTGGGGTTGGTGGCTAAACTGGGAAGATGTATGCTTATAACTATTGGTGGCCATCTTTTCTATCGTGTGGGGACAGCTGCTTGAGATAGACACCAAGGCCACAAAGAGCAGACCTGTTATATTTGGACAGGTGGACCCAGCTGTTTCTGAAGCTGGCCCTATGATTGGCGGAGGGCAGGGTGCCCACGGCTAGGTGGGATCACAGTCTTCTACTTTGTGAGCCAGGAAGGTAAAAACACTAGCACCAGAACACGTTTGCCGGGTACTGACTTGTACTTAATCAACAGTGGTGAGTGGATATTGAACAGCAAAAATAACTAATGTCTGCTACATGCTCGTGTTGTTTTCTAATACTTTTGTTGCATGGAACGTGAGTTCTTCAAGACGGTGTGGCTGGAAACAGGTGCAGTCGCACTTGCATTTGGAATAGGAGACTTGAAATTCAAATCTGCCTCTACTTTTGACTTTGGAGTCATTGTGATGTCTATAAAGTTGAATTTGTTGGTCTGAAAACCAAGGACAGAGGTGCTTTCCTTGCAGGACAGGGTGAGACGTGTGTGAGATAAATTATGGAAGCACCTGTCACAGGGTCTGTGGTGGTCTCAGAGAGGTCCTCCCCCTCTGAGAGAGAATTTTCTTCCCTTTTCTCCTACAAAGCTTCAGGACAATGATAACCAAAGTCTAAGGACAGAAGTGTGAACGCTGTAACTGTTCCTGCTATCACCAGGCGTTAGGCGACCATGCGTATATGCTTGGAGTTTTTAAGCAGCATCACGCACACTTTCTGACTTCCTGTTTTGGCAAAAAAATCTCCTCTTCCTTTAGGTTAATTTCCTGCATATAGTACTTTCAGTTCCACACCTTTGCTCTCTGTATTGTTTTATATAATGGTGTCTTTGAAACTTGGTTGCTGTCTTTTCTGCATCTCAGTGGCATTTACCTACTTTGAATTATTTGAGTATTTGAGATGGACAAATAATTTCTGTCCTTTATAGAATTAGTATATTTAACGCAAATGAAAAAAACGAGGGCAAAAGCATAATTTGACAAAGACAAATGCTATATTCCACTTGGGAGTTTTCTGGAACTTAAACGGGTAGAGTTAGAACATCTCATCAGGGAAGAGGTTAGGTTAGATCTGGAACTTGCTGTTTAGAGTTGGACGAGCCATGGAGCCCAGCACCTCTTCTCCTGTGTGATAAGCAGGGTGAGGAGGGGGTTTCTCAAGCCCCCAGGGCAGTCCTGCCCCAGTGAGCCAGTGACAGCTGGGACTAGAATCCCGACCTTCTGACTCGCTGGCCCAGGCTAGAGACGTGGCAGAGCCTGGCAGCACACACATCCTCGGGGACATTTCAGAGGCTTCACTTGGTCGAGCTGCTTGTTTTGAAACGCAGAGATGAATGTTAAATCCAGATGGGTGTGTGTCTCCAGTGGGGAGGACAGTTGGACAGTGGCAGAAGGTTCCCTGAGCGTCTCCAGGAATGGGCAGCAGGGGCTGCAGTGTGGACAGGGCTGTCATGATCTTTACACAGATGTCCACAAGGGACAAGTTTGCCCTCTCTGGCTGTGCTGGTCCTCAGGGAGTGAAGAGAGGAGAAACAGTCGCCTTTCTAAGAGCTGGAAGTGGCCTTGCTGTCCCACATTCTTTTTGCAGTCCCCTCATCCCCCTCTCCTGGGCCTCCTCCCCCTTGCCTTTTTATTTTGAGTGATGGATTCATGCATGAAGGAGGTCTCTTCTCTCTTCTCCCTGCCCCTTCTCAAATTCTGCTTGGCTCAGGCAGGGCAGAGGAGAAGCAGCACACCTTCGTGAGGGAACGCAGGTGCTTCAGAGTCAGCCCCGAGCCTATTGTCTAGGTATGAGTCTTGATAAATTTCTCACACCTCAGTTTCCTCATCTGTGAGATGGGCATAAGCATGTCTTCTTTGTGGGGCTCTCATGGAGACTAAGTTAATAAATATAGAAGATTAAGTATATTAATCTATTGATTGTAAGTAATAGTGATTCCGTTATCTTCACCCTCTCAGAAAGGCTAGAGGGACTGGCAGGAGACCTGCGAATGTGGAAGGTTGTTGAGATGCTGGTGATGCTACGTGTTAGACATTCTCTTGAATGCTTTAGGTTTAATTAATGTAATTCTCACAGTAGCTCTATGAAATAAGCATTTTTACCTCCTTCTAGAGATGTGAAGACCAAGCTAAAGAGAGGTTGAGTGATTTGCCTACGGCCACACAGCTTGTAGTGCAGAGGCTGTGTGCAAACCTTCGTGCCTCTGCAGTGGCAGGCTCTGGCTTAGGGGAGGCCTGCCCTGTGGCTGGCTGTGGAGGTCACCCTGGCAGAGCAGATGTGGTGTCATTGCTGGGAATGGAGAAGGTGTGTTGCAGTTTTTGGACTGAGCTGGGGTCAGTTGCAGGTGACATGCAGCTACAGCAAGAGGCCACAGGAGACAACTTTTATAGGCTAGAAATAGACTCCTTGATGCACTTGAAATCATAGCCTCTTGAGAGTTACTTGGAAGCTTTAGAATCCATCTCCCCTTATCATTTCCCAAAGCTTTTATTTTATTTTATTTATTTCTTTTTGTCACAGAGTCTTATTCTGTCACCCCAGGCTAGAGTACTGTGGCATCATAGCTCACTCCAACCTCAAACTCCTGGGCTGAAGCAATCCTCTTGCCTCACTCAGCCACTTGAGTAGCTGGGATTACAGGCCCCTGCCACAATACTCAGCTAGTTTTTCTGTTTTTAGTAGAGATGGGAGTCTCACTCTTGTTCAGGCTGGTCTACAACTCCTGCAGTCAGGGGATGGATCCTCCTGCCTCTGCCTCCCAGAGTGGTAGGATTACAGGTGTGAGCCACTGCCCCGGGCTATTCTATACATTTATCACTTAAATGTCGAAAACTCATCTCTCCTCCCAGTCACTTGCAATAACATAATTCTTTAAATTCTGACTTAGGGATGAGTGAAAGCCTGCTAACACAAATTGAGGGGATGGGGAGGAGCTTCTTAAGGTCAGCTCATGTGGTGATACTGATAAACAAAGAAGAAAGAAGGCAGCCTCCTCTTCCTGCAGCTCGACTTGGCCCCTTTGCAGCCTGGGATCACACCATGGTCACTGTTCCCATCTCATTACTGAGGTCTGCCCTCTCTTGTCCAAGATAAATAGACAGTGACTCTGTCCAGTAGGGGTCTTGCTTCCACGTCCTAGGCAGAGAGGGTCACTGAAGTTGGGAATCAGATGGGGCCACCTTGGATTTGGTCTCTGATGTTCTGTCCCTTCTGTGGAATGTAACTTTTAGAAACAGCCTGGGCAGGCTGCTGGGTCTTGTCCACGAAACCTGTGTAAGTTGGGATTCCCATTCAGGCCTCAAGAAAGTTGCAGCTTTCTTTAGCTGATACAAGTGGGAACTAAGCCTGGTGGGGCCCCTAGTCCCACACCTTTCCCGTGAAGCTTTTGACCCTGGAGTGGAGCTTGGATCTAATCCAGACTTGCCTGTCTTCTGGAGAGTCTCCCCATAGAGTCTGCGTGTATTTCCCAGGTGGATACCCCCCAATTCAGTAGAGTTGCCAAAAAAGTTATATGTCAGAAGTCAACAAGTCAGAGCCTTAATTCTTTCCACTAAGAAACTTCTTGGTCCCGAGGTAGATGCTAGCGTTGTTTACAAATGGGGATATTATCACCAGGAGGTAGAAGTTCATTCCCTTTCCAGGTTGTTCTCAGGCTTGGCTTTTGGATTTGCTTTGAGTCATAAAATATGAGTGGAAGTGTAGTGTGTAACACTTTTAAGAGTCTGTGCAAAGTTTTCTGTGATTACTTTTCCTTTGTTTTCGGGATTATGGAAGCCTGGTCAAAATTGTGTTTCTCTCAGGCTGGGTCCCTGAGTACCTTCAGTAAACAAAGCCACATTGCTGATCCGTAATGTAAATGTAACGTGGAACAAAACCTTTGTTGTATTTTAGGCCATGAGGAAATTCAAGTTACCTATTGTTGTGGCAAATCTTGCTGGTCTTTTTTTTTTTTTTTTGAGATGGAGTTTTACATGTCATCCTCAGTAGAGTGCTGTGGCATCATAGCTCACAGCAACCTCAAATTCTTGGGCTTAAGCAATTCTCTTGCCTCAGCCTTCCAAGGAGCTGGGACTATAGGTGGCTGCCTCAATACCCACCTATTTTTTTTGTTGCAGTTGTTATTGTTGTTTTAGCTGGCCTGGGCTGGGTTCAAACCCACCAGCCTTGGTATATGTGGCCAGTGCCCTACCCACTGAGCTACGGGTACTGCCCAAACCTTACCGGTCTTGACTGATATGGTCCTCATCTAATTGTACCTTCCTGCTTCCCAGAAGGCAGGTCTAGCCCCATTTTCCTGGTATAACCTAATAATAAAACATAGGTTTTTTTTTTTTTTTTTTGAGACAGAGTCTCTCTTTGGCACCCTGGGTAGAGTACCGGGGCATCACAGCTCACAACAACTTCAAACTTTTGGACTCTAGTGATTCTCTTGCCTCAGCCTTCCTGGACTATAGGCGCCCACCACAAAGCCCGGCTATTTTTTTCTTTTTTCAGAGAAAGGGTTTCACTTTTGTTCAGGCTGGTTTCAAACTCATGATCTCAAGCAATCCACCTATCTTGGCCTCCCAGAGTGCTGGGATTATAGGCGTGAACCACTGTGGCTGGCCCTAAAACACATTTACATTATTGGGAAGGCCGTTCCAGCATCCAAAAAAGACCAGCTTGGGGGCAGTTTAAAGACACTTTACCAGCCTCCTACCCTCCTGACAAAGTGAGAAACTATTTGATGTATTTCCTGAGTTTGTGAAGAACTTCGAGAGAAGGTAAACTGTGCTAAATCTTAAAACAGATAATCAGAAAAAATTGGCTGAGTAGGTTAATAGAGTGTTGCTACTGCAATGATACAGCTTTTTCATTTTATTAAGAGAAGGTAAATATACGGTGGAATGACTCCTGGAAGGTAATTATCATTGTCTTATTGATTTTTTCTTCTATTGTCTTTTCCTTTCTGAGGTGAAAACACCATCTATTTGTTAGCAAGTTTAATCTGTTCAGTAGTAAAGGGAGCTAGGTCTTGTCTTGTCTTAGTGTATTTTATAGACAAGGGCTGGGTTGGCAAACCATGGCAAGTGGTCCAAATCTGGTTCATCACTCATTTTTTTTTAATTGAAGTTTTACCTGAATACAGCCACGTATCTTATTTATCTATTGTCTATGGCTGCTTTTGTGATATAGTGGCAAATCTGAGTACTTGTAAAGGAGATATTGTGGCTCACACAACTTTGACTATTTCCTAACTGTCTCTTTACGAGAAACTTTGTTGACCCCTGATCTAGAGCAGAGATGGGTGGAGACCTTGCCTAAGGTCACCAAAATTTCCTACATGGCAATGCTTTGTCTTATGATTCTCACTTTTTGATTCTCACTCTGTGGTCGTTTTTCCATTTTTCTCTCCATCATCTGCCTTATTTCAAGTGTTGTAAAGGAGACTGAGCCCATTCCAGACCCCAGTGGAGACAGCATTTTGGACTAAAACTTCTGTACCATAAAAATAAAGGTGAATTACAATATTGCCAAAGCATGGAAAGCTGGAAGCTCCAGGGAATGTGAGGAAATAATAGTAATGTAACTGAAGAATATATATCATATGCCCTAGGTAGCTTAGGAGCAAATGATCACTTTTCAGAGTCTACAACACAGGGTTGTCATGGTTTTGTGATTTGAACTGTGGGGTGTATGTTTACTATCTTTTCCTCTGGGGTATAATTAGCCCCATTTCATGGGGAAAAATATCCCAGCTCTTCTTTTGTAGAATTTTCCTCCTATTTCTGAAGAAGCTGGAGGTCATCATAAAATTAGAGATTTTAAGCTTTACAAACACCTACAATGAAATCACATGCATTCACAGCTGAAGGTTAAGACATCAAATCTCAGGAGATATCCTGGGTTTTGAAAATGACATGTGCCTGCCAGATCTGCTTGCATTTTTTTTTTCCCATAGGCACATATTGGGGGACCTAATTCCAATATATTTTATAGGTGCTTGTACAGTCAGAGATTGCTTTATTTCATTGCATAAATAACAAAGATCTTCTGTACATTCCTTTATTTCTCCCTCTGAGCTACAAGAATTGCAGCGTATCTGAGATTTGCGCACATACACTTGACATAAATGTATACCGAAGATGGGGGAATAATAAGGACTATCTTTTATAGACCTCTCTCATTAAAACTCACCTTCAAAAAACACTCCTGTTCCTTCCTTATAATCAAATGACGCCTCGTAACCACCTAACCATTTTTAATATTCCCCAGACTCTACTGAACTATGCCAGTGCTCAGACACTGTCTAGCTAGTCAGGGAAAAAGAGTCTACCATCATATTTAAAAGCAGTTATTGGGACAGGTTTTACAGGCAGTGGGCTAGGACGATTCAGAAACAATTGCTTATGTGATAGTTGGAGGATTTGTCTCTGTCAAACAGTTAATATTGCTTTAATACATGAAGTAGGCTGTATAAGACGGCAATAATGAAAAATGTCAGGAAAGACAATATCAATTGTTATTCAACATCCACATCAAAGATTACTTTTTTGTCAGTAGCTTTCAGAAAATGTATTTTCCATCAGATCTGATTGCGTTCCCCTTTGAAGTGCTCCATTCTCCCGGTAGATTTAATGTGACATCTAGGCACTTTTAGTCCCTGGGCCTCCGAGGCGATTCAGAGAGGCACAACAAGCCATCACAGGTTTATCCTCAAAGGCCGACACTGTCTGTCTGATTTATTGTAACTTTAAGAATCATCTCCAGCAAAGCATGAGCCTTGCTACCCATCCACAGCGTCCGACTTTTATCAATTCATTTGTATGCAGCCAGTACCTCTTGGAACCGAGAGCCCTATAGCCACTCATGGAAAATGCATTACCTGCGACTAATCCTTTTTATCTTTAAAGTCTGTATTTTTTATGTATAAGTCATTTTGGGTTATCATAAAATATACATAATTCTCGCTCCCCCCTAAAAAAAAAAGACAAAATGGAAAGAGAATATATAATAAGTTATGAGCGTGTGGTGTCCTTATCAGCAAGGATTCTAAATAAACAGCTCGCTTTATGTAAACACCAAGGGATATAAAGCTGTGATTACTTTCAATGGGAAATAGGAATGCTCCCATTTTTTTTTCTTTTAGGTTTCAAAGTGAAACAGTGAGATTAATCACTGAAAATACGCTTGTATGTGCTTCTATTTTCCAGTATGTTTGGTGGTGGGGGGGTGGTGGTGGTGCTGGCAGAGCACTGGGTGGGGGCGGAGGCTAATGGTCGTCTGCTCCATTTCACAGGCTTCCTGAATTGCTTCACTCCACTAACATTTTCCAAGCCATTTGTGAATGGCCTTAATTAAGAGGACTGGAAATGTGTCTTCTAGAAAGATCAAGGTAAATCTCCTTCACCAGCCCCACCCCAATGTGGTTCCAATGTCTGAACTTCAGGGGGTGTTGAGATTCTGTCCTCAGCATCACAAGAGCTATTTTCACTGTCTTGCCTTGTTCTAGTAATTTCTTCAGCTATTTAAACTGTGCTGAGTTCTGAATCCTTACAAGCGTAGGACATTCCCTTCTACTTTAAACGAAGTATGAGAGCATTCATGCCCCTGATTAGGGGTGGGCAAACTGACTCCCTGTGGGCAAAACGTGGTTGTGGCCTGTTTTGGTGAGTCCGGGTTTATTGGACCCCAGCCCGTTTGCTTCTGCGGCGGTGGCGGTGGCAGTGGCAGTGGCGGTGGGTGCTTTCATGCTACGGTGGTAGAGTTACTGGTCCTGATGGACTGTACATCCTCAAAGCTAAGACTATCTCCTCTTAGGCTCTTTACAGAAACATTTGTTGACCCCTGCCCTGGAACCATACCTGCAGTTTTAAATTAATTAAGTCAATTAACCCAATCAAATATTTACTTGTCCTAGGAGTGAAAAGTGCCTTAGGAGATAGAGGAAATGGTCTTGAAGGATGTAGTATAAACAGCGCACATAAACTTCTAAATGGGCTTTGAGACATGGATAAGGATTGAAAAGACACTTTATTTTTTTTTTTTTATGATTTTATGAAACAAGATACCAAAAGTATTTGGCATTTTGGTTTATGAAGTAATATGGTAGATGTTTTTAGAATCTGCACAGTTTTCAGGGATTTCTTCCTTCTCTGAGCTAGACCCTGCTCAAATCTTTCTGCAGCAAAGGGGAGAGCCATTTCTAGGACATCAAGATAGTGGCCAGTGCAGGAGTTTCATTGTTCTTTTGTTTTTTAAAATCCCAATGCTCAGCCACATTCAGATATTATCGGCATTAGTTTTAATGCTCAGCCACCTAAGGTGGGACTTCTTTATACAGCCAAACAATCCTGAACCCCCAAGCTGACGGGATTTAAAGATCACACAAAGATAGAACTAGGGAGTGGGCTTGGAAGTCCAAACCTGGTTCTCTGGGTTTGGTGGGGAGATTGCTACAAAGGGGTGGGTGGTCCGTGGGGCGGACGGAAATTGTGAGCGTACCTCTCACTGCTTTTGGGACTTTGGGAGACCCATTACTTTCTTCTCTAATTGAAACAGAAAGGAAAGAAGCATGATCTTTAGGAGCAAAGGGATTTTTAACAAGAAAATTTGTAGTCATTACATATCCCCTCCATTATTTTTACATGCAGATTGTCTTTGAGGAAAGGAGCTCAGGGATCTATCTACTTAGGAACTTGCTTGAAAACAATGGGCTGAGTCTATTAGCACCCTGCTTTTCACAAGAAAGAAAAAAAGTCTTTTCAAAGTGATGTCAGAAGGTGTTAAGATTTTATGAGGGATTTCTGTAACATTTTCCTGCATCATTTTGTCAATGAAAAAAGAAAATCAGGAGGTTTATTCTCACAGATGTGCTGACCCCTTAGTGTTTTATAAAATCACATTGCATACAAAGCCTCGACTTCTCAATGTGATCTGGAAACTCTCCTTCCAGCCTTTGCTCTTCCTGTCCCTGTAGCCACCATGCGCTAGCTGACCTTCCCTACACGTGTAGGTGTTTATGCCAGGCCTCTCCTGTTTATGTCAGTTCTGCTACCTGGAAAGGGCTCCTTTCCCTGCCCCACCTCCCTCAGCTCCCCAGGCCTTGTTCACCTGGAAACGCCAAATCTTTTACTGTGTAATACGATCCTCCCTTCTCCTGTGAGGTCTTCATCCCAAACCCTTACTTGGGTATGCTCTATCACAGTATTTCTCAGAGACTCTGGCCACTTTATTTACATAAACTCCTGAGGGAGGGAACTTGTGGCTTAACTGACCTCTGGATTGCTTGTGCTTTGGACAGTGATTTACATAACTGAATACTCAATAAATGCTTGCTGAAAAAGATGCAGGACTCTACTTTTAGAGGAGAAAGAAATCTCTGAGAGCATCTCATCCAAAGTCCCAGATGAAGCCTGAGGCATAAAGAAATTAGAAGTTGTTTAAATTATGCATCCCTTTGGAGCCCTCCAGGGCTTTATTTAGCACATCCCATTGTCCCCCAGGTTGGGACTGGCTTCTGCAGAGCTCGCTGCAAGGGGTGAGAACAGGAGGGGAATGCTTTGTTATTTGCTTTCACACCTTCTACCCACAGAAAAGAAAAGATAAAAGAAAAAACAAAGAACAATAGCTTAAGCCTTCCTGCCTGGCTCTAGCTCAGGGGGAGTTGAATTTCCATACTGGATGGATGATGAAAATAGCACCACTCAGCGCTGAGGCTGCAGAAGTCCGAACACTGTTTTGTCTTCCTTCCTCCCTCTCCATCCTAACTCTCAACTGCCAGAATAGGGCAAGGTTCCCTGTGGGAAATGGATGCCAAAGCTTTTCATTTTCCCACTTTCAGAGAAACACACAGACTAAGTGCCTTCTTTTGGTTTACCATTTGTCCAGAGAAGGTGATGAAAGGGAATCAGAGCCGGGGAGAAGGAAGAAGGGCAGGATGCAGAGAAATGGACAGAGGAGTCCAGAGAGAGGGAATGGGTATCATACATGGAGGGATTCTGCCCTGGTTGCCCTCATGTACCCTGAGGTTAATAGGAAAGAGAGAGGTGTGTCCATCTAGACCCATCTGAGGGATCCTGGGAGGAAGTGTGATCTCTCTCCCTCTCCCTCCACCTCTCTGCAGGTGTATGTGTCTATTGCTGAGAGTTGTCCCTTCAACAGATAAGAGCACTGAATGGGTCTGCAGAACCTTTGGGCTAGGTCTGCCATTCTTGCTCATGGCAGGGAACATGTCACACTTCAGTCTGAGAGTAGAGCCTTGCAGGAATGAGAAAAGGTAAGAGATTGATGTCCCTGTGTGACAGAGACAAGCAAGGCGCCAAAGACACACTCACTTCCTCCCTGCTAGGCTGGTAGCAGCTGCCCTGGGCTGGACTTCTCAAAGTCGTTTCTTTAGGGTGCCCAAGTTTGGGCGGGGTCCAAACCCTGTTTGTCTAGGATAACAGAGGATATGGGGGAAGACTGGGTATGGTGACCTGTTGTCTAGCCCCAGTTTGGCTCCACACAGCTTCGGAGTCCTGGGCAAGTTTCTTCACCTCCCTGGTCTCTTATTTCATTATCCGTAGGAAGAAAAACTTAAGTTAGATGATTTCTGAAGCCATTTCCACTTCTAAGTTTGTGAGTCTACGAATTTTGTGAAGATTTGGAAATGAATTAGACCGAGTATTAGTATTGGGGGGAATTTGGAGCAGAATTGGACTGAGTATTAGTATCGGGGGAATTAGGAAGCATGAATGTAAGATGTGAATTTCTTCCAGTCCAGTTTCTGTGACTGAGTGAATGGGTGCCATTATTTATCTAAAAAAAAGGCAATCAAACTCTTGAGAAAATTTCTGAAGAGCAGATTTTATTTCCCTTGCTATGGCCCTTGAATGCTACACTTGTTACACCTGAGTGCTAATTACTAGAGATTAATTAGTCAGCATGAAAGTACTTCTGCAGCAGCCCCCCAATTACTGAACTGTACTTGATATGTGCTACCTGCGGGCTCTTGGCAGCAATCCTAGGGGGTGATACTCTTCGGAAGCTACGGGCAAGCCTTTTGACAATTTTCTGGTTGCATTTTTAGAAGAACAGCTGTCAAAGGCGAATATCCCCAAAATAATTAAATGAAAACTATAGCTCATCTCCCAGATAGAGGTAGCCTGGCTAACAATCTCAAGGGACCAGGGTATTTCCGGGTAATTAAAGGTGGGTAATGGGCAGTGATTCTCTTGAATCTATTTTTGTCTCTATTAGAACACTGTGGCCTGACCCTGGTGATCTGATCCATTTCACTTCTCTCTGCTTATATCTAGGCCCATCAGAAGATATCTTCAGTAGGGATATTGTGAAATTTAATCAATTATTATTGAAAGGTAGAAAGATCCTTGGATAAAAGGCCTGAAGATAAAAGCAAAGTCTGACTATCTTATCATCACTTTCTCATACTCTTCTTTTCTCTATTAGTGTCATGGGAATACAGCTGATGTGTGCTTTGGTGCATTTTGTAAAACAGAAAAAAATAAGTACGGAAATTATATTTTTGAAACCAAGAACCCATTCTTCTTTGTAACTTGTGCACAGTAGATTGGCCAGTGTTGATATCTCGTTTATCTCTCTATATTGGGTTGTCCTATGTCTAATTTTCTCTTATTAATGAGTCCCTCTTTTTGTCCTGCACAGATCTAGGAGGACATTTACGCAAGGTAATCATTTCCGTGCATTACCAAAAAGATTATTTTTTGGTTGTTATCCAGCCCAAAGTAAGCGTATCTGTCATCAAAATCTGACCTAGAATAGGCTGTTGTTTTTTTTTAGCAGAAGTATTTAATGATCAGTTTTTTCTGGTTTTTAAATTTGTAGTTTTGGTGAAAAAGACCAACAAATCTCTGAATTTTGAAAAGAAAACCCCCCTGGGCAAGGTACTAACCTGCTCTGATGTCCATCTTCCTGGGGATAAAGAGGTTAACCTAGGCCACGTGTATAATTCTAGATGTTTAAAAAGGAAACCAACTGTATGATTCCATATGGAAGGGCTTAGAGAGGATTCTCTTCACCAGTTCTGTAATGACTTTTCTGGAATTAATGGCTTGTATTTGAAGTACATTCAATATGTAATCCTAGGGTTATACAAGCACTTGAATGGGCACAAGTCTCAATGCACACTCAAGTGTGTACAAGAAACACACATTTCTTAATTTTTCTGAAGTTCAATTTAATTTGTACAGACGTGCTTTGCTTAACAATGGGGATATGTCCTAGGGAGTGTGTTGTTAGATGATTTTATCCTTGTGGGAACATCATAGAGTGTATTTATGCAAACCTAGATGGTATGCATATGTATTGTAATACTCTGTTTATACTGATAACAAAAGATGAATACAAGTCACATTTGAGCACTTCCTGTAATTGTAGATGTGAAAGGTGACTTGAGTATTACAATTTTAATATAGTTTTTTCCTTTCTTAAAATGTGTACATAAATTTTGGAATGCTGTGTATGTGTGTATGTGTTTTTTTTTTTTTTTTTTCTGTATGGAAAACCAAATGTCCCAGCAACAATAGTAAACGTCAATCATTTCCTGTACTTGATCTGCAATGCTACCATCAAGTGTTATGATCACAGTTTTATTACAATCTTATGGGACCATTGTCATATATGTGGTCCATCCTTGACCAAAATCTTATGTGGTGTTTGACTGTATTGCTCTGACATAACAAAAACTTGTCTCTGTCAATGCCACATGTCCCTCTTTTCCTTTTCCCCAGGACTGTGGCTAAGTACCAGGGTCGGTGATGGTCAAGACGTCACCAGGTCCATCTGGGTGTTCTCTCAGCATCCACACAGGCTGTCGCTATGGGTCTGTGATCCACTTGATACTTCCTTGCTTCATGGAGTCACTGAAATCTCAGCAAGGCTGGCACATGGCTTACTCTACCAGGATGTTTTGGCATTTTACTCTTTCTTTAGCATTCTTTTTTTTTTTTTATTAAATCATAGCTGAGTACTTTAGTGCAATCATGCGGTATAATGTGCTGGCTTCTTATACAATTTGAAATATTTTCATCCAACTGTTCGATATAACCTTCATGGGATTTTCTTGTTTATTGTATGAAAACATTGGTATTCTGCCTTTAGTAAATTTCACCTGTACCCTTCTAAGATGCACCATAAGTGTGATCCCACCATTTACCCTCTCTCCACTCATTTTCCCCCCTCCCCTCCCTTGTCCCTTTTCCCATATTCTTGTGCTGTAATTGGGTTATAGCCTTCATATGGAAGCTATAAATTAGCTTCATAATAGGGCTCAGTACATTGGATACTTTTTCTTCCACTCTTGAGATACTTTGCTAAGAAGAATGTGTTCCAGCTCCATCCATGTAAACATGAAAGAGGTAAAGTCTCCATCTTTCTTTAAGGCTGCATAATATTCCATGGTATACATGTACCATAATTTATTAATCCATTCGTGGATCGATGGGCACTTGGGCTTCTTCCATGACTTAGCAATTATGAATTGGGCTGCAGTAAACATTCTGGTACAAATTTCTTTTTTATAATGTAATTTTTGGTCTTCTGGGTATATACCAAGTAAAGGAATTATAGGAACAAATGACAGGTCTATTTTTAGATCTCTGAGTATTCTCCAAATGTCTTTCCAAAAGGAATGTATTAGTTTGCATTCCCACCAGCAGTGTAGAAGTGTTCCCTTTTCTCCACATCCACGCCAACATCTCTGGTTTTGGGCTTTTGTTATATGGGCTAATCTTACTGGAGTTAGATGATATCTCAAGGTAGTTTTGATTTGCATTTCTCTGATGATTAAGGATGATAAGCATTTTTTCATGTGTCTGAAGACCGTGAACCTGTCTTCTTTAGAGAAGTTTCTCTTCAAATCGTTTTCCCATCCTGAGATGGGATCACTTGTTCTTTATTTGCTCATGTGTTTGAGTTCTCTGTGGATTCTGGTTATTAAACCTTTGTCAGAGGCATAGCCTGCAAATATTTTCTCCCATTCTGAGGGCTGTCTGCTTGCTATACTTACTGTGTCATTGGTTGTGCAGAAGCTTTTTAGTTTCATCAGGTGCCACTATTGTATTTTTGATACTGCTTCAATTGCCTGGGGGGGGGGGGTCGTGCTCATAAAGTATTCACCCAGGCCAATTCTTTCAAGAGTTTTTCCTGCACTTTCTTCTAGGATTTTTATAGTTTCATGTCTTACTTTTAAATCTTTAATCCAGTGTGAGTCTATCTTCGTTAGTGGTGAAAGGGATGGGTCCAGTGTCAGTCTTCTACAGGTTGCCAGCCAGCTTTCCCAGCACCATTTGTTAAATAGGGAGTCTTTTCCCCACTGAATGTTTTAAATTGGCTTGTTGAAGATCAAATATTGGTGAGTAGCTGTGTTGGACCCCAAATTGGGTTCCAACTAGGGTGGGCACCCCCAAGAAGACAGTCACTAACTCCTGAGTCGATGCAAAGGCAAGAGGCGGTTTATTGCTGACGCGTCAGGGTCCCTCAGCCGCTCGGGGGAAGGACCCCGTTTGGCTGTTACAGTCTGGTTTTAAACCCAAAAACCGCAAGGGGAGGGGAAGGGTGGGGTGAG
>CAUYON010056588.1:0-29578 GCA_963573935.1 Arctocebus calabarensis
GCTCTTGGGCTCAAGCGATTCTCTTGCCTCAGCCTCCCTAGTAGCTGGGACTACAGGCGCCCGCCACAGCGCCCGGCTATTTTTTTGTTTTGCAGTTCGGCGAGGCCGGGCTTGAACCCGCCACCTTCGGTATATGGGGCCGGCGCCCTACTCGCTGAGCCACAGGAGCCGCCCAACTTTTGTTCATTTTTGTGACTCTTTCTCGGAGCCCCTTTGTTACAGGTAAACACAGCACATTTTCACTTTCTGCTTTTGCTTACTCTGTGCCCTTCACCTTCACTGCTTGAGCTGTCACCTCTAAATGCATCTATCTTTGGGACTTGACTCAATGTCTTTATTCTTCTCCCAAAGACACGATCTCTACTTCCTTGATTTTCCAATAAACTTCCCTGTGCCCTCTTAAGGCACCTGTAATGTGCTGAATGATCATTAATCACTAGTTCTTAAATTGCCTTCCTGAGTAGGAAGGTGCTATAAACTCGCCGTCTCCTGGAGATATACACATTAGGCATTATGATGTTGCCATACGTTCATAATGCTTGGGAAATAGCCACTGCCTCAAGCCCTCCTTGGAGAACTCCCCATCCCAGCTTCCCCACCCATTCCCCAAGGATGCCCCAAAGCCCCTCATTCAAATAACTTTAATATTAGTACCTGGAACAACGGGGTCTCCAGAGTCCTAGCCCAGGCTATGGTTTTGCCAGAGCCCATATTGGCCAGTTCATTGAAAACTGAATGTGATCTCTGATCTGTATCTCCCTGGCTCAGTTTCCTGTATAGCGTCTTATACAGAATCCACGATGACTAGCACTTGTTAAATAAAGAAGCCAAAGAAGCCAGGCTTATCCAGCACTTAAAAAATCATAATAAAAGACTTAGGGGATGGGAAGGAGGCAGAGAATGAGATGATGTTTCTTCATGTCTCAGTGTTTAGGGCTTCTCTCCTGGCCTGAAAAGGCTATGTGCCTTCTGAAGGAAAATTTCGGAAGGAAAGATGATAAGGAGGAGGAGGTGCAACTTAAAGATACGAAGCAAGATTGGGCATTAGGTAAGTTTAATTGAGTAATGCTCTATATAGCAGATTCTGATCATTTCAAGTCTTTAGGGAAAGGCTCCTTGAGTTAGAGCAGTGGTTCTCAACCTTCCTAATACCGCAACCCTTTAATACAGTTCCTCATGTTGTGGTGACCCCCAACCATAAAATTATTTTTGTTGCTACTCATGGATGGGGGGTCACCACAACATGAGGAACTGTATTAACATGAGGAATTGTATTAAAAGGTTGCGGCATTAGGAAGGTTGAGAACTACTGAGTTAGAGGAATATGAAATAATGGTACCTTTTCCCAATTAAAACCCCATCTCAATTATAGCCCAGAAAGAAGGAGAGAAAGGAGGGCGGGGGGCAGGGCAGGTAGCGGAAGGGTCATCTGTGGGACCTCACCTACTGTGCATATTGCAAGTATACATTCAAATATACTAATAATGGAGTATAAATGCCTTAACACAACAATTAAATAAGTAAAGTTAATGTTATGTTAACCAGTTTGATGTAAACATTCCAAATTGTATATAAAATCAGCACATTCTACCCCATAAATGCAGTAATCTACACAGTTATGATCTAATAAAAAAAAAGAAAAGAAAACAAATAAAACCCCTTCTCCATTTCTTGTGTGTCTTTCTCAGGGTTGTTCTTTTTTTCCCCAACTCCACATGAGAATTCTTCCCCAGCTTCAGCTGGCCCCTTTGCCATTTCCTCTCTTTTGCTGCAATAAATACATGTTTAGTGAAGCTGAAGTAAACACAGTCAATATGCAAAAATCATCTGGAATTCTGTATAGGAACACTGAACAACTGGAACTCAAAAGTAAAAATATACTACCATTTACAATATTACCAAAAAAAAGAAATACTTAGACATAAATGCAATAAAATCTGTCTAAGATCACATTGAAAACTACAAAGGACTGATGAAAGTTATCAGTGAAGGCAGAAATAAATGGAAAGTTATATTGTGTTCATATATTGGAAGACATGATATATTTAAGATTTCAATTCTCACGAACGGAACTACAGGTTCAATGCAATCCTGATTAAAATCACATTAGAATTTCATATCAATAAATTACTCTTAAAGTTTCTATGAAAAGGGAAAGAGCCCAGTATAGTGAAAATAATTTTTAGAAAGAATAAAGTTCAGATTTATGATATCTGATTTTAAGACTGATTCTTAACTATAATATAGCTATAATAATCAAGGCAGGATGGTATTGGAGAAAGGATATATAGATAGATAAATGAAACAGAAAAGATAGTACAGAAATAGACATGTAGAAATATGGCCAATTGATTTTTGTAAATAGAATGAAGGAAATTCAATAGAAAAAGGATAGTTTTTACAATAAATTGTGCTAGAACAATTGGATATCTATCTAAAATTCATCCTTTAATTCATACCTTATGTCAAGATTAATTAGCCATGAAGGCTATCTGTAACAGTACGATCAAAACATTTCTGAATGTATATGAATCGTGCCCTATGATTGCACCAATGTACAGAATTATGATTCAATAAAATTATAAAAAAAATGGATTATAGACTTAAATGTAAACTAAACATTTTTGAATAAAACATGAGAGTAAAATTTTTGTGACCCTACGTTAGGCAAAGAGCTCTTAGATAAGAACACCAAAAGTATGCCAAGGAGGGAGGGCTCGAAGTGGGATCTCACCTAACGTGCCCATTGTGAGGGTATATACCATGCCCCTTGGGTGAGCAGCTCTTCTACAAATGGAACTTTACCCTGGAAGTGAGAACAACGTGACGTAAAAATTGTACCGTCATATTAATTTGAAAAAATAAAAACAACTCAAAAAAGTTCAGTAAATGAAAAACTGAAGTAATTACATATCTTTACCCCTAATCTACCACTCATCACTAAGTCTTACCTCTGTGCTGAAATCACTGTTCAAAACAGCTGATTTAAGCAAGAAAAGATGACAGTCACACTTAATATTTCTCACTTCTCTTTTAATCAGTTGTCAAATTTCTCCATAAAATAAATTAACTTTTTTGAAAAAAAAAGTATGATCTATAAAAGAGAAAACTAGTAAGTTTGACTTCATCAAAATAAAACATTTTTGCTCTGAATAAAAGCATTTGTTAAGAAAATGAAAGACAAGTCACAGACTGGAAGAAAATATCTGCAAATTATATATCTGGTAAGAAAACAACCCAATTAAAAATGGGCAGAATATTTAAGCAGACTCTTCAGCAAAGAAGGCATATGGACAGGAAATAAACTCATAAGAAGAGGTTGACCTTATTACTTTTTAGGGAAATGCAAATTAAAACCATTGTGAGTTACCACTACATACTTTAGCTTCAGCTTCCCAAGTAGCTGGGACTACAGGTGTCTGCTGCAATGCCTGGCTAAGTTTTTCCATTTTTAGTAAAGACAGAGTCTCATTCTTGCCTAGGCTGGTCTCAAATTCCTGAGCTCAGGGATCCTCTGGCCTCAGCCTCCCACAGTGTTAGGATTATAGGTGTGAGCCGCTGCTACCAGCTTGCAACACCATTCTTAATAGTTCCCAACTGGAAACTAAAATCTCATCAATAGTATAAGGGATATACTAAAATAGTAGAACAGATACTAGACTAGTGGGATCGTGGTATTTTCATACCACAATCATGAAGAAATTTCACAAACATGTTGAGTGATGAAAGCAGACAACAAGGAATATATATTATCTATACATGTTTCCGTTTTTCCTATATTTAGAATAGGAAAATTAGCCTGTGGGAAGTTTCCTCTGAGATAGCCGGGTAGTTACTAGATGGAAACATGGAGTGTGGTGTCCTCCAGGGAGCTGGCCGTGTTCTCTATTTCATGAGCTGGGTTCCAGTTACATGGGCATGTTTATATTTCTCAAACGGAAATTGAGAGATTCATCAAGCTATGCATTAATAATTGCATATTTCAGTACACACGTTGCTTCAATAAAATGTTTAAATGAAAAGGAACAGGAAAACACTTTTATCCCTTTAAATTGTATTTAATTTATACCCAACTTTATAGGAACAAAGGATTGGCATAGAGGAAAGACACATCTTCTTTCAGTGCCATTCTTCTGAAGTTGGAGTTCCTGTTCATTTACAGAGTTGCCTCTAATGCATAAGTCTAACAAAGTTCAAGGAAAGAATTGGTTTGTTATACTCCATCATTCTGGTAGCCCTTCCCTAAGATCTCTCACTGCCTGCTAGTTCCATAGACCAAGCTGGTTGCAGTCTTGAAATGAAGGGTTTTCTGGAACAAATCCACTGTATGGTGAAGGTATTGCTTCCTTTCAAGTACGGTAGCTTGATTTTTGTGAATAGTATGAAGGAAATTCATACCAGACTCCTAACAAAAAATTAAGAGTTGCTTACACCTTCCCTAGAGTATTTACGGATACCCATTAAATTTGAAAGTATTTTATAAGATATTGCAACAGAAACTGGACAGGAAGTTTATCCCCAGAGTGGTCTTTCATTAAAGAGTATGTACACCAGATCCTGGGAATGATAGAAATAATTCTTTACTTCCCTCGTTCTGTCTGCCATCAATTCACACTTAATCCTCCATAAGAAGCTCTCTGCTATGATTTCTTTCTCCTCTTCCCTTTTCTTGTGTCCTTTGGGTCTTCAAAGTGCCTGTCCTGCTCATAGCATTTCCTCTTCCCTTCTGCCTCTGTCTGACCACTGACAGATAATGCCAAACAGCTTTTCTCTCAGCACAGGCAGTGTTGTGAGGGATGGCTGATAGAGTCCAGCCTTGTCCCTGGTCTGAGGAGTTGAGGAAAGGATCCAGCCTCACAGTGAAATGTTAAAACATCAAACAGCACTTGATGTGACTGCAGTGTATGAGGTTGGACAATTAAGTTCATAGACTTGTTCTAGAAAAAGTGCTACATACCCCATTATTGAGTTCCCTTTGAATTAAACCCTGGGAAATAATACTCTGATGCCAGCACTTAGTTTACCCTGCCAAGCAATTTTGGAACTCTTCTTCTAGAACGGCCATCAAACTTGTTATACTTTAAAGGGTGGACTCAGTGGCATAGATGTCAAAGGGTTGGCATCAGTGCATAGATTCCCAAGGGGAGTACTTCAGAGGTGACTGCAGTGATTTTCAGCAATGAGGTATAAAGCACTCTTTCTAGGATGAGTTTACAAACTTAATTGTCTGACTTTGTACAATACTGATATCTCAAGCTTCCAATTCTTCACCTGGAAAATGGAAATAATAAGTAGGGTTGTTATGAGGACTAAATGAACAAATGCATGAAATGTAATTAGAAGAATACCTGGCAGTCAGTTAATATGAGTTGTTTCATTATAATAGGTAAAAGTAATCAAGACAATTTTGAAGAGGAGGACAAAGTTGAAAGACATAATTCCTTGATTAGAATACTTGCTATAACGCTACATTAACCAAGACAGAGCAGTATTGGCATGAGGTATCTGTGAAGCTCAGGGCACAGAAGAGACAGCATAGATATCCAGATATAGACACACACTTACAAGGCCAATTGATTTTAGTCACAGTTTCTGAAAGTAATCCAATAGGGAAAGAATCATTTTTTCAATGAACGGTGCTGGATAGGTGGCCATTTATAAGCAAATGCAAGACAAAACAAAGCCACCTCCTCAAAAGTACTTCATACCAAATATAAAAATGAACTCACAATGCATCACAGGTCTAAATTTAAGAGCTAAAACTATAACAGTCAAAAACAAATCACGGAAGAAAAATCTTTGTGACCTCTCATTATACACAAATTCCTTAGGACAAGAAAGGGGAAATCATAAATAGATAACTGATAAATTTGGACATCTATCATGATGGTAAACTTTGTCTCTTAAAAAAGACAATTGAAAATGTGAAATTACAAGCCACAAACTGGGAGAAAAGACTTATAAAAATTGTATCTAGATACAGTTTATATCTAGGACATGTAATAAACATAACTCAATAAGAAGAAAAAATTATTTTAAAATAATATGTGAAATATTTAAACAGATACTTCAATAAGAAAAGATATGTCGATGGCAAATGAGCACATGAAAAGATAGTCTGAGAATTATTCATTAGGGAAAAGTTTATCAAAGACACAATGATATCATTACATATCCTTTGAGCTTTAAGAATTCTTAAAGTTCAAAAGACTAAAAATACAGGGCTGACAAGAAGGTAGAGTAACTGTTAACAGTCAGACATTGCAGAGGGGGAGAGTGAAATGGTACTGCTATTTTAGAAAAAGTCTTGGCAGTGTTTTACACATTTATTTATTTATTTATTTATTTATTTATTTATTTATTTATTTATTTATTTAGACAGAGTCTCAAGCTATCACCCTGAGTATAGTGCCATGGCATCATAGCTCACAGCAACCTCCAACTCTTGGGCTCAAGCAAGCCTCTTGCCTCAGTTTTTCTATTTTTTTTGGTAGAGGTGGGGTCTCGCTTTTGCTCAGTCTGTTCTTCAACTCATGAGCATGAGCAATTCACCAGCATCAGCCTCCCAGAGTGCTAGGATTACAGGGGTAAGCTACTATGCCTGGCCACAAATTTAAACATACACTTGTCACGTAACTCAGTATTTCATTCCTAGGTATTTACCCAAAAGAAATGAAAATGTATGTCTATTCAAAACCTGTACATGAATGTTCATTTTTGCTTTATTCATAATCACCAAAAACTACAAATAAACCAATGTCTGTTATCTTGTGTATGAATGAATACTTGTATCTATCCATGTAATAGATTAGCACATAGCAATAAAAAACTACTAACACATGAAACAACATGAATGAATCTCAAAAGAATTATGCTAAATGTGGGAAACCAGACACAGGACACTACATACTGTGTGAATGCATTTTATGACATTCTAGAAAAGGAAAATCTATAGCGACAGAAAATAAATCAGGGATTTCCAAGAGCTGCAGTTATGGGAAAGGAATTGACTGCAAGGGGACAGGGAGGATATTTTAGGGGATATGGAAATATTCTACTTCTTGGTTATACAGCTATGTACATTTGTAGAACTTCATAAAACTCTGCACTTAGAAAGATTAATTTTCATTGTAAAGTGTACCTGAGTAAAAATAGTTTATCACAATAAGGCAATATTTAATTCATCATCAAATGAGACCAAAAAATAGATCCACATAATCATCAGAATATTAAAATATGTTTTGTCCAACAACCTCTGTTTAAGGAGGACAATCAAGTCCAGAAAGTAGCAATGACTGATTATTAATTGGTTACATAAAAATTGACCTTTATCATCTAAGAGGGCTTTCAAATCTAACAGTTGCCATAGAAATGGAATTGGAAACCCCCAGCAATTAAATAAAATGTGTAACACTGTCACTACCCCATAAAATGACAAGTGTATTTTAGATTAGAAATTAGAAGAGAACTGTAGAGTAGACAAGTTGAAAAGGAATTGGTAAGAGGAATTTCTAACTTACTGTCAGGAGACTTCCTTTAAAGAGTGATTCTGGGAACCATGTGCAAAGGGACAAAATGGTGACTTGGAAGTTAGTAATACAAACACAGATGACTGGGGGAGCACAGCAGAATGGAAAAGTTATATGAAAAATAAAGAAAACACAAAAATGGCCAAGAAATATATGAAAGTATGCTCAATGTTGCTAATCATAGGGGAAATGCTAATTGAAATCATAATGAGGTATCAATTTATCCCTAGTTAGTTAGAAAGATTATTATCAAAATGACCAAAAAAAAAAAAAAAAAAGAAAGAAAGAAAGAAAAGAAAAGTGAGGTAAGAATGAGGAGAAAAGATAACTCAGGCACTCTGGGTGGGAATGAAAACTATGGAGAACAGCACAGAGGGTCCTCAAAGTAGAACTACCATATGATCCAGGTATCTGTTTGCAGTGGTTCTCAACCTTCCTAATGTCGTAATGTATTTTCATTATTACAAAGGGGTCGTGACCCACAAGTTGAGAACTGCTGGTTTACTGGATGGTGACTTCCCATTCCCAAAGAAGGGAAATCACTACACTGAAAAGACGTCTGCACCCCCATGCATGTTGCAGCACTATTCGCAATAGCCAAGATGTGGAATTGAACTAAGTGTCACCAACAGATCAATAGAGGGAGAAAATGTGGTACACATACACAGTAGAAAACTATTCAGCCATGAAAAAAAGAATGAAGTTCCGTCATTTGCAGCAATGTGGATACAACTGGAGGACATTATGTTAATTGAAATGAATCAAGAGCAGAAAGCTAAATGCCACGTTCTCACTCATATATGGAAGCTGAAAAAACAAAACAAAAAAAACTGATGTCATAGAAAGGAGGATAATAGCTGGAAGCTGGGAGGGGTAAAAGAAAAGGAGAAATAGGCAGAGATTCACTAAAGGATACAAAATTAGAGGTAGGAAGGGTAAGTTCTAATGCCTTATAATACTATAAAATGGCTAGAGTTAACCACAATGTATTTTACGCTTTCAAGCTGCTAAAGAGAAGATATTGAACACTCCCAAGACAAAGAAATAATAAATATTTGAGGTGATGAATATGTTCATTACCCTGATCTGATCCCTACACATTGTATGTATTGCAATATGACCATGTACCCCATAAATGTGTAAAATTTAAAAACTAAATTTAAAGGAAAAAAGAAACATCCTTGAAAGGGTAGCTGGGTGTGGGTAGAACAACACAGATGGCATCAGAATACGACGTTGAAGATAAAGGTGTGGACCTTGATTTTGTTTTGAATCCGTAGAGAGTTGTGTCAACTTAGTCACCAGGTTCTCTTCCTTGAGAGCTCTAAAAACCATCATTTGATCACCCAATGAGTTGGGAGCCACTGGAGGTACTGTTTTCTTGACTGGAAAAATTAGAGGGATTGTGTGAGGCACGTAAGTTCTTACTGAACCCTCTCTGAGGAGAGTGGCTGGGGAATACACATCAAAAGACTGGATTCTGGACCAAGGTAGCCAATGTAATCGATGTGAACCTCTGTGCTTCATCTTAATTCCTCAATGAATAAAGAAAGGAGACCTTTGTGGGGAAGGGTGGTACTAGAGACACATGTAATAATTGGTTATTTCTGTGTGAGAGTCTTACATGAATGATAAATTGAGATGATGATGATCAGCCATGCCTTTACGTATAAATACTTACAACCTATTCTCTTTGAGAGGGAAAATAGGTAGCTCAGAGAATTCATATTTGAATTCATATTTGAATCTCTAGCTTAGTTCAAATGAGGTATGACTCTGAATAGGTGGTCAATGTTAATGTGTGTGTCCAGGTAATTCTCCAATGGACACTGAGGTTAAAAGACAATGAATGCACAAAAGGAGGAAATAGGTCATATAATTAAAGATCAATATGAGATGGCAGCTTAGGTCTATAAATACAGTGTCTGAGGGGGTAATCCAAATTGAGCGTATAAGGTTAAAGAAAACCAAATGCCTTTTTAGTCAAATTCATAGTAGAAAAAGATCGAAGATATCAGAGCTAGGCTCTGTGGAGCCTTTAGTTTAATATCGATAGATGGCATGGATAAAAATGAACCGCTTACTCCCATATGGCTTCTGTCCTTCTTTCAAAGGAGAGAGAGAGAGGAAAAGAAAGATAGAATGAAGATCCATAAGGGAGACCAGAATTTCAAGATGGTGAGAAAGGGTCCTTTTCATCTGGCAGGCACAAATGTGCAAAACATTGGAAAGCAGCATTCTCACCATTGCAGTAGCAGGAGTGAGTGAGAATCTAAGCTAGAGGAATGTCACATGCAGAAAAAGGGGTTCCACTAATCTACTATAGCAAGCCACATGAATGGGGAGGCTCCAGCAGAGAACATGCATACATGAAGAATCATCTCCAATAGTTTGCATGGTTATTCTAATATTTCACAGAGGATGGCCAGATAACATGACCCTCATGCCAGAAATTAAAAACATTTTTCTTTAAGGAGGTATTCAAAGACTCAAAGAACATTTCCCAAAATTAAAGACAAGCATAGTAATTATCTCTCCAATTGAAATAATAACAATAAACAAATTTACATAAAACTAAGTGAGAACCTTTCTCACAATAACTATGAAAGACCTGCACAAACACAGTATTGCATAAAATCTACCAGTATAACACCAATCACTGACTTTAGTTGGAAACTGAAACACACATGCAAACAGAGGAGTATGAAGCTCATCATGGAGATAGAAGAAAGAGAGTGGAGAGTCAGTGTGCAATCTGCTGGCACTCTCCAGGTGAGATACTCCAACAGACCAACAAGGTAGTATGTTTAGCAAAAAGTGCAGTAATGTCTGTGGGAATGCTGTCCAAATGCAAGATGTGCACATGTACAAAATGCTCTTTTCTTTATTTTCCTGGTTTGATGTTTGTCTTTTTGCCAATTACATTTATCTGCAGAATTGTATAAACTAGTGTTCTGATTATTTGGATCTGTTCTTTGATCCATCAAAATATGAAGAACTAAAAAAAAACAAAGTTTAATTTTGTCTCCATTCTGTGGGCAGACTCTAAAACTCAGGTAACTTTGGAGGGTATAAATGCTACATGAGCCTAACATAAATGACTTATCTTTTTTTCTGATACATTTTTCATTTTATACATATTATTTCCAAACCATTCACCATCTGTCTTAGACTCCCTTAATTTCAAAATAAACAAGCAAAAAAGGCAACAACAACAACCAAAACCCTGAGTTGGGTAAATGAGCACAATAATTTTTAAAAAGGGAATAATCATAAGGAAATACAAAACACAGTTAAAGTGTTAAGAATAGACTAGACCAGGTAGAAGAATATCAAAGCTTGAAGACAACTTTTTCACATTAACTCAGGCAAAAATAAAGAACAGAGAATAAAGAAGAATGAACAAAATGTACAAGAAATATAGGATTATGTAAAATAGCCAAATATAAGAATCGTAGGCATCCCTGAGGGTGAAGAAAAAAAATGCACGAAGTCTGGAAAACCAAGTTGGGAGAATAATTGAGGAAAACTTCCCTTGTCTTGCTAGTGATTTAGACATCTATGTACAAGAAGCTGGAGTGAAGCAACCTTGCACTAACTCATGAACAGATAATTGTTTAATAGTCAGAAATGCTTTTGAGCTGGTTGCTCAACTGTTCATGAAAGTGTTTAAATCACAAAAATTGAAAAATGCCACAAATCAGGGCTTTGTTTTACATATTTTTTTGTTTTATTTTCTTTTAAAGAGCTGGTTCACTGGAATACCATTGAGTATAAGCATTCAGTAAGAAACTCCATTAGAGCTGGTCCAATGACTAGAAGATAGTAAGTGCTCAGTACATGTGAATTAATAAGAATAATAATTTCAGTAAAATAGAGATGAATTTAGCAACTCTCCACAATGAAAAACTATTCATACCTTATTCTTTTTTCAAAAATTCAACAAGATATTTTTTGTGCAAAGCAGACTCTAGTAACACCATGTCTTCTCCTCTATATGTTGATAAAATGTGCACGTGAGCCTCACAGCAAGTTTTTATTTTGTTTCTAATTTTCATCACTGATATCAGCTTACTCACAAAGTTCTTTTTCTTTTGAAAATATTAGATAGAAAAAATTGCAAGCTAGAAAGAATTTGGTATTAAAACAGGTATTGTTTAAATTTTCCTAAATACAGAGAAAGAATTTTTCCAAGTTTCTAACTTTTCTCTCTTCGATATGTTCAGTTTTGAAAGGCCTTATTGATCAGTGAAGTTTTCAGCACATATCACTTAAGTTGTTTGAAGCCTCTGAATTTCTAGTGTCAGTTTAATTCTAAAATTGATAGGCTGCCAATAATGAAAAACTAATCTTGAAATTTGTGATCAGCAATTTATCAGATCTTGTGCTGTGCGTGTGAATGATGATTATGAATGGAATACTTTGCATGGGTAACCTATCTGCTTCATTCTAAAGCATACCTAAGAGATTTCACAGCCTTCATCAACTGCTGTACTCTTCCTATTAAACTTAGATACTGTTTTAGCATCATTCTCAAGAAATAATTCCTGGCAGCCAATATCAATCAAAAGTGAAAGTTCTTTACCAATTCATTATAGTCTAATTTCCCTCCACTACAGAAATCCTAGAACTGAAGTCTTGCCCAAGTACCCAGTTTCCACATCTGGGTGCCTAATGACTAGCTGAGACCTCTTCATCCTAAACACTTTCTAAGCTGCTGGTTAACCCTGACTTTCCTATTTCCACTGTTCTTGATAGTGTTCAAATTCTTCAGCATAGTTCAATTTTCTATGTTTTGACCCAACCTACCCTTCACCTTCATCTTGCATGACTTTGTTCTGGTAATTCCTTACTTGCCCCTAAACATCCTTCCATTTCTCTCACCTCTGTTCTCTGCAGAAAATACCACTCAGGTTCTCTTAGGGTTTGTTCTGTTCCCTCCTAATGTCAATAACTCTCATCAGATAAGACTCCTCCCACATCTGCATCACTCCCTGGGTTACAGAAATAGCCTCAGGTTGTCTCCCCTGGCTGGTAAGGTCTCAGTTGAGAAATTTGCAGTTAGCTTGATGGGGTTTCCTTTGTAGTTTCTGCCTCATCACTTGCAGAAGTTCCTCCTTCTTGCTAATGTTGGCCAGTCTGATGGCTATGTATCTTGATTATTGCCTCTTTGTAATGAATCCCCCAGGTGCTCAAATCTCCAGCACTCTAGTCAAATGGAACATTTGCCTGGAGCTCCTGTTTTTCATCAGATCTGACTTGCATTTGCAACAGTGAGTCTGTGTTGCTCAACTAAGAATTATGCCACATGCCACATGTGTTGTGTGTGTGGTCAGTGACCAATACCTTCTGATATGTTAATATTATTCTTCTGTCATTTACCTTTGTATTTTTAATGCACACTAATTACATTGTATCTGTAATTTTGATATTAATTTTTGTTTAGCATTGTCTTTATAACTTATTTTTGACAAGAAAGAAAGCTGCACAATGCAACACTGTGGGCTCATCTCTTAGTCTCAGCAATTACCAGCATTCTGCTGTTTTCTTATTAACTGGTGAATGTTTATCTTGTTTTTAATGTGGTACCATTATGTTATGATGAATCGTGCTTAAGCTGTACTCTGTATTTAGATCATATTCTTGGCACAGATACCCAGAAGTACAATTCCTGAGAATAGCCCACCCATTTTTATGTATTCCACATAGCACTGGGTTAAGCAAGGGTGGATTGATTCTGTTGACAATCACACTTTTATCAACTAAGGATGAGCCTGACTCTTTTGGGTGGCTTTATAGATGAGGAAGGATCAAAGTGGGCTCCAGAGTTCAGCATTAAGGTTAACTTTCTACTGTAAATAATTCATTTGGGGCCACCTTCTTAATGTCTCAGAAACTTGCAGTGATCATGCAGGAACAAGAAACACATTGATCAGAGTCCTGGTCAAAGTTGCAAGTAAGTTTTGGTGCATTTTAACCAAAGAGCAGTTTGAATGCAGGCGTTTTCCCCCTTTGTCCCCAAGCCCTTCTTGACAACACAACAAATGATAATCTGAAATCAAACACGACACTGTACCTGCAGGACCCGACTCTGACAGATGGAGCTGTGTTTAAATAGCTTCGTGTTGCCAGTTCCAATAAAGGAAAAGCACACAAAAGCCCAAGTCTAACGGGAAAAGCGAAAGTGCTCTGAATTTGAAAAGGAGTCAGGTGAGCATAAAGTGAGGAAAATCATCGAATCCCTCTGTGGAGTTTGCTAGAATAGCCTTGGCAGGGGCTGGTGGCCCACTCCACATGAGCGGTGGTGTGAAGTTTGGGGACACTAAGGAGCTGTCATTTAGCAGAGACGGGGCATGAGGAAGATTTGCCAGACTTTTGATCCATGTTGGACTGGTGGGTGTGTAACCGCTGCTTTTGTTATCTGAGAATGAGGCATCCTGGTCTCTGGGACTGCTCTAGGCTTAATGATTTAGGGGTTTTGTTAAATAAAGGTGCTCAGATAACATTATAGTGGGGGATGGGGGATCAAATGGCTCGAAAGTAAAAACAACTTTTACCTTGATATTTTCAGGTCAGTTCCAATGGATTTATAGTCACGTTTCAAGTTAAAAGACTTACAAGATGCTTTACAAAAATACTGATTCTAAAAACCATTTGTCCTTAAGCTGACTTGAATTGGTTCTAGCACCATCTGGATGGAATGTTAAATTTAGTCTTTGATCATAGGAGGCAAACTCCCACTCCCCCCATAACCTAAACAAACAAACAACAACAACAACAAAACAAAAAGAAAAACAAACAAAAAAAACCCCTTGCTTTACTGTTTGTTGCATTTTCATTCCTTTTCTTTCAGGAACTGGCCCATCCCAGAGCACCACAGCCATCTGTAAGTCTGAATGAAGGTAACCTATGTGTACCACTGGTTTGGAGCTGTCTTCATTTAAACGTATCTTTGATTGCTCTGCAGAGTCATCCAGGAGCCCTATCACAGTCTTTAAATTCATCGATACGTTCAATCCGCCAGCATTTCTTGGTGAATATTATGCCAAGCTCTGTGGGAATCATGGGGGTTGCCAAGATAAATAAGACAGTCACCAAACTCAAGGAGCTCATAGGAAGTATAGGAGACAGACATTATGTAAATCATTGCAAAACAAGGCAAGGGCAAGTAGTGTAGCTGTCAGAAGCATGAAAGTACATTCCACCTGAGCATGATGAGGAAAGCTGCTCAAGAAGTTAGCGAGAGGCATCAGCTGGTGCACACAAAACGCACCAGTTATTAAACCAGGCCATTTAATTCACTTTAAGTTAATACAACAGTGATGTGCATTAGATATTACAGAATGTAACGGACAGGTAGGAAAACTCACTGAGAGAGGTAATGAGCTGAAGGTCACACAGCCAGAAAGGGTCAGATCACAGACATGAGTCTATATTTTTCTGACTTCAAAGCCCGTGCTCCTTACTAGACAACACACTGCTTTCAGACAAAGGAAACTAATAGAGGCGTGTACCCAGACAGAGAGGTGGAATCAGCACCACCAACTGTTCCCATCTGTTCCTTCACCTCTCTCTCCCAGCTCTGTTCAAACTGCTCTTTCATTAAAATGTAGCAAAAACTTACGTGAAACTTTAACCAACAGTCTGACCAACGTGCCTCGGGTTTCTCTGCAATCACAGTAGTGGTCTCTGTGACATTAAGAAGTAGCCCCCAAAGAATTATTCACAACAGAAAGCCAAATTAAATCCTGTCATTTTTTATGCCTTCTCAGTCATTCCATTATGGCAAACAAACTGCCTTCCTGTCCTCCACACCTTCTAAACTCATATTCCTTGCAAAAGATCTGAAGAAAAATCTCAACAAAATAGATTACCCTTGCCCTCCAAAAAACCCTCCGCCAAACAAAAAAGTGAAAAGAAAAATCCCACATAATAACCCTACAAAATATTTTTCTGGTTTCCAGTATAGTCTTGAAGGTTTTGCTATGTCCATGATCAAAGCATGATTTGTGCCTTTTTGTTAGGGAGCTCTCTGCTGGTCTTGGTTGATTAAAAGAACACCTCTAGTAAAGTGGCTACAGCTTTAGAAGGGCCCACATGGCATGTGAACCTTTTCTCAGGAATAGGATAAGCTTAGTGTTAGCAACCTGTAGCAGATTTAGGAAATACAACATCCAGCTCACAAAGAGTGAGAAACTGGGAGGATGGAAACTGTGTGTCAACATCAGGTTGTCAATCCTGAGACCACAGCTGTTGACTATTGAACAGCTGAGATGAGCTCCTCTGTCCACCTTTTAACTTTTCCTACGTGCCTTTCTTTGCTTTGAAAGAATTATTGATCAAATTTCATTTGAGCAGAATGCAACTTAGTTTGGTAACTTGAACCACAGAGTCCCAACAGGTTGGTTGTTTTTCAGTTTTTTGTGTTTGTGTAAAACGCACATAACATAAAATTTACTATCTTAACCATTTTAAAGTGTACTGTTACGTGGTGCTAAATAGATTCCTAACTCCCAACCACACATAATTCAGGACTAGAATTCTTTTCAGCTTGTCAAATTCTCCAAATGGTAAAATTCTCCTCATTCCCTCACCTTGCCCTGGCAACTACCATTCTGTTCTCTGTTTCTGTAAGTTTCAGTACTCTAAGCACTGAAAGTAATTGAAAGAGTGCAGTATTTGCAATTTTGTGTCTGGCTTATTTCACTCAGCATAATTCATCTACATTGCGGCACACTGCAGACCTTCCTTTCTTTTTATGGCTGCATAATATTCCATTGTATGAATATCCAAGATGTACTTTTGAGTGGTTTCCACATTCCAGCCATTGTGAATAATGCTGAGCATGGGTGTCCAAATATCTTCAGGCCCTGCTTTTACTTCCTTTGGGCATGTACCAGAAATAGAAGTGCTAGATCATCTGGTAATTCTATTTCTACTTTTGAGGAGCCATCATACTGTTTTTCACTTTGGCTGTACCATTTTACACGTCCACTAGCAGTGTTTAACATTTCCATTTTTTCCACACTTGACCTACACTTGCTACTTCCTGTTTTTTTTTTTTAATAGTAGCTATCTTAATTGGTGTGAGGTGGTATTGTGTTGCAGTTTTAATTTGCATTTCCCTAAGATATAGGGATATTGCATATCTTTTTATGAGTTTTCTGGCTGCCATTTGTATATCTTCTTTGGAGAAATTTCTATTCAAATTCTTTGCCCGTTGTTTAGTTGAGTCGCTTGTGTTTTTTATTATTGAGTCTTAGGAGTTATGTGTGTATTCTAGATATTATATTACATTATCAGATATCTGAAGAGGTGACTTAAAATATTTTCTCCTATTCTGAGGGTTGCATTTTTACTCTGTTGATACTATCTCTGGTGTCCAAAACTTTTTAATTTTCACAAATTCCTGGATTTCCATTTTTTCTTTTGTTTTCTGTGCCTTAGAGATTATATGTAAGAAGTCATTGCCAAATCCAATGTCATGAACATTTTGTCCTATATTTTCTTCTAAATGTTATTGTTTTAAGTCTCACATTTAGGTCTCGATAATTTTGAGTTAATTTTCAAATACGGTGTTAGGAAGAGCCCAGCTTTATTTCTTTTCCATGTGGTTATCCAGTTGTCTTAGCACCATTTGTTGAAAATATTGTCCTTTCCCTATGAATAGTCTTGGCATTCTTGTCAAAAATCATTTGACCATATATGTGGAAGTTTATTTCTGAGCTTTCCATTCTGTTACATTGAGCTCTCCATTCTGTTACATTGTTATATGTCTGACTTAATGCTAGTACAATGCTGTTTTGTTTACTGCAGCTTTGTAGTAAATTTTGAAATCAGCTAAGTGTGAGTCCTTTAGTGTTGCTCTTTTTAAGATTGTTTAGGCTATATAAGACCCTTGAGATTCTGAATAAATTTCACAATAGATTTTTCCTCTACTGCACAAAAACAACATTGAGAGTGTGAGAGGGATTACAGTTTATAGTATTTCCTCTTCTGAGAATTTTCTGATCCCATCTTTTGCCATTTTTCTTTTTTGTTATCTTTTTCTCATTGGTTATACTAACCATTTCTTCAATTTTTTGCTTAAAAACCCTGTATTACTATGTTGTAAATATTTTTCAAAGTCTAACATTTGAACTTTAACTATATTTATGGTGGTCACTAGAAAATAAATATTTTAAATTATAATGTAGTCAAATTTATTAATATTTTCACATTGGTTTTTGCTTTGGGGGTTCTTTTGAAAGAAGTCAGTTTATGATGAAATAGTCAATTGGCTGGAAACTATGTATTTTACTGAGAAATTTAGAACCATGGAATAAATAACAAAGTAAGAAGGTTGAATGAAAGAAAATACACTAATATTATGAAGGAAATGAACTAACATTAATCACCAACATCCTCTAGGGCTTTGAGATATATTATGTTAATTTCACTGATAGTTGACTGTCTGACATTTCAGAGGGAGACAGAAGATCTTAAAATGAAGATGCTTTTACTGCAAGTTCATAGTAATAGGGGACATTCAGTGTAGTAGCCAAGCCTAATAGTAATTTCTGAACCATTATGGTTATAGTTTAATGATTATTATTTTTGGCAATAAAACCTGACATATTCTGAACATTCTGTCTGAGTATAAATTTCCTTGAATTATATTTACATTAAAAGTGGAGGAAAGAAATGTTATTTGAAAAATAGAATAGTTAAAAAACTCTGAATCTGTGAAGATAAATAAACGAGATGCTTCTGTTCCAATGTCAAGGTAATGTGACATGAAAATCTTTTGCATCCACCTTACCCCCTCAACCCCCTCATGTGGCAAAGACCACCTTCCCCTTGTCTGGATTCCTGATCCTATCAGTCTAGAATAGGGAGATGATTGAGAAGGCAGAGAAAGTAACATAGATTTTGTGATATAATACAAGGTCTGATAATTCAGTCCACAAACTCATCCTAGAAAAGTGCTACATACCTCACTGCTGAATGTCACTGTGGTCACCTTCTGAGTACTGCCCCAGGACATCTGGTGACTGTAGTGATGTTCAGCAGTGAGGCATGTAGATCTTTTCCTAGGATGAGTTCATGCACTTCGTTGTCCAACCTCATAAATTAACAAAGGTTACAGAAGTAGCTGATCCAGGATTTGAATCCATGTCTGTTTAGCTCTAGAGCAGCGGTTCTCAACCTATGGGTCATGACCCCTTTGGGAGACTTCTGCATATCAGATATTTACAATTCATAACAGTAGAAAAATTATGGTTATGAAGTAGCAACAAAAATAATTTTATGGTTGAGGGTCACCACAACATGAGGAACTGTATTAAAGGGTCACGGCATTAGGAAGGTTGAGAACCACTGCTCTAGAGGCTGAGCTCTCATGTACTAAGCTTTATTTATTCCACTTCTTACTTTCTCTCCTTTTTTTTCAATACACCATGAGATTGTGAAGCCAGGGACAATACCTTGGCTAACATATGGTGGAAGCTAAATAAATATTGTGACTGATTCATTCTCCTGTAGTGTTTAGAAAAGGGCCCTGTGCCCAGGTACAAAACCTTTGAGTTGGAGTAATTGAGATGTGGTGCCTGCTGTGATGTTTTCAGGTAGAATCCATCATAGTCTCAATATTCTCATCCTTCTGTAAACCTTGACACTCCCCAGCCTGGGCTGCAGCGAGAGGCTCTGGAGCAGAACTGAAAGGGCAGTAATGAAACTCTCATGCTAATAAAGTCCTGGGCCAGGGGCAGTTTTGCCCTAGCAGACTGTGATCTATATTTTCAGTGGCCTCCAATGCCCTTTTCAGCAGTCTCTTTACAGCTCATTGGTGAGTAATAAGTCTTGACCAGTATTGGTCTTTGACATAGGTAGTAAAATACAATCTCAAAAGCACCCAATGGAGTATAAAAGTCGGCATCAGGACAGTGCAGATGATTTCTGATGTAATATCTTTTCCATCCTGGATCACCAGGTACAAGATCCAGGGGGCAGGCATTTTGCTCACCAGGCTAAATTATTAGTTGGACAAAATCACATTCTGCTTCTCAGGTATGGAAGCTTACAAATAATCCTTTACAAAAAGTATGTGTGTTTTTTTCTTTTTCTAGTAGTCGTTTTGCTGGAAATAAATAAAATTACTCATATCTCATTCATAGTATCAATTTATGGATTTTTTTAAAATATGAGACTTAAATAGATGGTGAGGATCTGGGAATAATCGATTTAATGAGATTTTAATGTACTCAGCCTAAAGGAGAGAAGACCAAGGTCAGAGCATGGTACCTCTCTTCAAATATTTAAAATGGTCTTTTTAGCATGTTGAAAAATATTCCCTTCCTCTAAATGTCTGTTTGCCTGGAACCTCAGAATATGACTTTATTTGGAAATGGTCTTTGAAGAGGTAATTAGTTAAGATGAGGTCATATTGGATTAGGGGAGCTCCTCTTATAAGAAGAGGGAGGATGCATAGGAATGCTGACAGATAAGAAGGTCAGGTGAAGGTGGAAGCAGAGATTAGATAATGCAGCTCTAAGCCAAGTAATGTCAAGGATTGCCATAAACTAGGAAGAAGCATGAGGGAGTCTTCATTCTCAGAAGAAGAAGCAATCCCTAACGCTTCTTCCCTAGAGACTCCAGAGCAGTGGTTCTCAACCTGACTAATGCTATGACTCTTTAATACAGTTCCTCATGTTGTGGTGACCCCCAACCATAAAATTACTTTTGTTGCTACTTCATAACTGTAATTTTGCTACTGGTATGAATCATAACGTAAATATCTGATATGCAGGATGGTCTTAGAAAGGGTTGTTTGACTCACAAAGGGGTCGCGACCCACAGGTTGAGAACCACTGCTCCAGAGGGATCATGGCCCTGCTGATACTTTGATTTCAGCCTTCTAGCATTCAGAACTGTGAGATGATAAATTTCTACTGTTTTTAAGCCACATGGTTTGTATAATTTGCTGTGGAAGCCTCAGGAAATTGATATGCAGGTTGTTTTAAAATAGAATTGACAGATTTTTTTTTCTAGATTTCTAGAATTAAAAGGAAAAGGGGAAATATTTTAAGTTAACTTTGCCAGCCAGACTTCTTGGCAGTAGCTTGAACTGCCTCCTAAAGATGTGATTGTCCCAAACTGGAATTATGGTAGAAGAGTTTTCTTGGGACACACATTAAATACACAAACACTAAGGATAGCTGATTAACAAACAAAAAAAAGAAGAAAAAAAAAAGTCTGTGCATACTTTTTTTGATATTCAGCACCACAGACAAGTGTCGTAAGCCCTATGGCCCTGGTCTCAATCTCGGCAGAACCAGGAGAGACGCGGATTAGAAGTACAAGCTTGTAGGAGGCCAGCTAACCTTGATTGCAGGGTAACCCTGAGCAACCTCCGCAGTAGCCTTTTATTGAGACAGCACAAGACAGGTGAGGAGAGTATTAGACAATGACTACGTGCCCAAGGCTCTCCATGGGCTTGGGTTCTCTCTCTGCAAGGAGCACCTGAGGTCGAATTGGCCGAGGGTCCACCCCTCATCTGCAAATCTTGGCTCTTGGCGTCCTCTACAGAGAAGCAAAGCTAGTCCTCAGAAAATCAGGATACAGCCCACAGGCTAAAAATTGGATTCTCCTGCTATAGATTGTTCATCTATAGAAAACATGTCAGAAGAAACTTCTTATACTTAATTGGATTTTGGAATAGATGGTTTCAGAGAATAGTTCTAGTTTTAACATTCTACGACATCAATAAGCATAGTATCTGTTAAGTTATCTGTAAGAAATATAAATCACAGTTTTCCAGAAGTATTTGTAAAATAACTACAGACCCTTGATTAGATTCCTTTGTTACTGTGAAGTTCTTTGACATAAACCATGAAATAATTTTCCTTTTTTGTAGGAAACATGTAAAATTAATCAGCTGTGACCAGCAACTTTTCTTGCAAAAAGTAAAGAAAGATATTGTGTATCCTTACAAAGAAATCTTTTTGCCCAGAAATTATGCTTTTTTAAAAATATGTTTCTGTTTTAGAATTTATAAATTTGTTCCTCCTGCTTCAAATCACAAATGAGTGCTTTGATTAGATATTATCATTGATCCTGCTATGGTAGATGTCATTATTAGTCTCAAGTTTTTACACCTCTGTGGCATGTGACTTTGGAGCTTCTTCCTAAGGAGAGTGAATTTGGTATTAGCTATGTGACTTGTTTCAGGCAATAGGGTTTTGATACTGGTATTGACATGAGATATGCTTGGTTAAATTGGTTGTCCTTGAGTAAAACAGATATGAGCAAGTTCACTGATCCAAGGGGCAGATCAGGCTCATGAAATGGATATGGACCTTTCAGTATAGAGCCAAGACTAGCTGAGTCTCACCTAAATCATCTAAGTTTCAACCTATGGACACAGGGTTAAGGCAAATTACAGTACTTTTATGCTGTGGAATTTTGTTATATGGCATCAGTCTAGAAATAGCTGACTTCCGCTGACTTCATTGAAATATTGAGAGAATATATTTGATGTTATAATGGCCTCATAATCCTCACACCACTCTTCCAGAGAGTATGGTCAAGGGAATATAAGTCAATCTCTTTCTCGCACACCTGACTTGAACTCACATGCCCACATAGGACATGGCTGTAGTCCACCAAACAAACTCTCCATCCAGTTCACCAACTGTGTCTTGACAAGTCTGGATTCATACCCTACGGCAAACACTACTGGCTGTTTGATAAACATTCATTCTTCTTCTTTTTTTTTTTTTTTAACTAACAAAACCCCAACATTGTTTGGAAGGGACAACACATTGAGTTAAAATACCTCTCTAGCTCTCTGTGGCTCAGTTTTGTAAAACAGCCAACTTTTGATCAGAAAGATGCAAGCTACTTGCTGAAGATGGCTGAATAGGACAAAACCAGGAGCCTGATATTCTAATGGAAATGGGGACAGGAGTGCCATTTTGATCTCTTGTCTCCTGGGAGACAATTAGGTTAAACCATCACTGTCAAGTTTCTGTTCTATGTCATACTAATGCAGAATTTGATGTTACATAGGAGGTCAAACTTTTATAGAACTTTTATGGTGTCATTAGCTGAGTGGGGGAGGGAGGTGGGCTATGATGGCCAGGACCCAGATAATGGAAACTGGCAATTGTTTTTATAAAGAGGTTGTAGATATGAAGAAAATACAACCTTGCTAAAGGAGTTGCTTTCTGCCTGTGGATTTCAGTATAAATTGACCCAGGGTCCCATCATATGAAGCCTGTGCACCAAACATCAATAGCCTTTATAAGTAGAAGTACGTGGTGGTAGGCCTTGTCAGGAGGTTAGGCTGTGGTCACAACCTTTCCCAAGTACCTTCCAGTGAGTACTTTTGGCAGGTAGTAAGCCAACAGGCAAAGGAGTACTCTCTGATGAAGTGTATTTTGCTTTTCTCTGGGTAATTACTGGTCACTAAGTTGGGTGGGTGAGGTTGATGTGCAGAGTCCACAAGTTTGTTGTTAAAGATAGGAGTCTTCAAGTTAAAAGACAGTGTTGAGGAGCCTGATATAGCATGTAAATTTAGGCTTGCCCATGCCTAACCTTTGTGGATACCCCTGGTTCACTGTAAATGCAACCCATAAGGAGAAAGTCACCAATGCACTAAAGCTTCTGGGAGAAGACATTTGCTTCAATTCCATCACAGATGTTGCCTTAGAGTTTAACAGACTAAAAGTATCCTTCCTGGAGACCAGAACCAGGACAGTGGTGGACAATGAGTGAGAGAGATTTGCCCAGTTGAATGGAATCCTGTCAGAATGAATTTGCCCATTGAATGGAATCCTGTCAGAATGAATGAGAACATCCTGGAATACTCACTATTCCTATCTCTCCCATTTTCTCCTTTATTTTTCAAATGGAAATAGTTATTGTTACCTGGTTCATTTTCTACCATTGTAGATGCTTGAGGTATATTTGGAATAGACAATTTGTCTTTTAATCTCAAAGATCAGGAGACTTCGAGAAGCCTCACTCTGTCCAGGCAGAGTGGATTATGCATCACTGAGAGATCTGGACTCTGAGCATGATTGAGACGCTGGGAGAAACTCTGAAATTGTCTCCTTTGGGAGAAGACATACTTAGCTCAAGTAGTAGACTCTGTTAGGCATAATTACCTTCTTACCCTTCTTATTTCTCACCCAAAATTTCTTCACAGTTTTGATAATGGAAATGTGTTCAGTTTAAAACAAGAGACCTTCCTTTTCAGACTCACTTTCAGTTGGGAATATCCCTGAATCCCAGTTTTAGTATGTGAGATGGATCACGTGAGTGGAGATTCCAAGAGAGCTACTGTTTTCTTGAGAAAAAAGATGGTCTGGCTTTCACACACCTTCTCTGCATGTCTCCAACTTTCTTCCTGAAACACAAACACAGGTTGATTAGCCATCTTGTCACGATAGGATGAGAAACATACCAAAGATTGCAAAAAATAAAGATAGAAAGAAGAACGTGAGATCCATTGCACCTGTGCCCCTTGCTTTTGTGTCCATTGTTTGGCACATTAGAAACAGAAACTCCTATTCAGGGAAATAAGTGTAGTTAGGCTTTTCTTACATGGAGATGGATATAATCCCAACTGATAGAAACAATTTTGGATGTTCAAATGAACGAGCCTGTGTGACACTGTTTTGTTAACGGACTCCATTTTACAGGTTGCTGTGTAATTTGTGGTGTAATTGTTAGTTTTGTAACTTTCAGCTCCTGGCACCAGTTCCCCTGACCACCCCCACTGGTCAATCAGTACTGGCCCCTTCCTGCTTAGCGACCACCCACCCATTCCTGGCACCACCAAGGTATCCAATCAGCAAGTGAAGAGACACCTGGACTCATCCTTGTTCCACCCTTCCCTTATCCCACTCCCCTTATCATATTCCCCCCTCCCAACTTCCTTTCAGTACACTATAAAAATACCTCAACCCTTCCCCTAGGGCCATTCAGATCGACCAGCCATTTAGGTGGGGCTGAATGGTCTGAGTTTAAACTTGTAATAAATTCCACCCTTTGTTTTTGCATCAGTGTACCTGGTGTGAGTTTCTTCTGGGGGGGGGACCCCGAAATTCGGGCACATTTGGGGGCTCGTCTGGGATTCCCCCTGGGAAGACCTCAAATCCACGCTCCGTGGGTGAGTTGTCCCTTCCCGACCTTTGTTCTCTTTGTTCTCTTTGTTCTCTCGTCTCTGTCTTGCTTGTTGTTCCGATTTTGGCCACTGGGGGGAGCAGGACATGGAAACCCCAATCCCCGATACTAAGGGGGGGCGGACCTCCCTGGATGAGTAACTGGGATGTGGAAACCCCAGATTTCAATTCCCGTGAAGGGGATTTTTGTCTTCTCATTGAAGATTCTGGTGGGTTGCGCCCACCGTCTAGTGCTCAGGTGCCAGGTTCACATTTTGACTTTTTTTTTCCAAACTCAATGTGGCTGCGTGTGTTTGTTTATCAGTGTGCTTTTGTCTGTTTGTTTTGTTTGTGGGTTATTGTACTGGGGAGAAATGGGACAAGTGCAAGTGATTCCTTTAGCCCTAACCCTTTCCCATTTTTAGGATTTTAAGGAAAAAGCTCGGAACTATGGATTCAATGTAAGCCGCAGCAGATTACTCATCTTCTGCCACAATGAGTGACCAGCCTTTAACGTCAGGTGGCCACCGGAGGGCACCTTTCACTTACCTATTATTTTGCAGGTCAGAAACATTGTCTACCGCCAAGATACAGGGCACCCGGACCAGATCCCATACATCATTGCCTGGCAGGACCTTGTCAAGGCCCCCCCAAAGTGGCTGAAGCCTCTCCTGCCCCCTGAGGCAACCCCCCTTGTTTTAGCCCTATAATCCAAGGAACCAAAGAAGCCTTCATCCCCTGCCCACCCACCCCCATCCTACAGGATAGCACCTCCCCTGAACTTTTATTCCCTCAGACTCACCCACCTCCTTACCAGGTGAAAACTTCCTATGAGGGAAGTGAAGCAGCGGAAGCAGGGGGGCCCTCAGTAGTTAGCCCCCTCCTCACCCGCCCCCGAGCTCAGAGAGACCTGCAACCTGATTCTACTGTCCTTCCCTTGCGTGTGGCAGGGCCCCCTGACCCAGATGAGGAACTCCCCTTCCAATACTGGCTGTCTGTGACAAGTGACCTGTATAACTGGAAGATGCAGAACCCCAAGTTTTCGGAGAAACCCTCAGCCCTTATAGACCCCCTTGATTTGGTTATGGTGACTCATCAGCCCACCTGGGATGATTGTCACCAGCTTTTACAGGTTCTCTTTACAACTGAAGAGAGGAACCAGATCGTAATGGTGGCCAGGAAGGTGGTCCTTGGGCCGGATGGCCTACCCACCACCAATCAAGCCCTCATAAATGCTACCTTTCCCCTTAACCACCCTGCTTGGGACTTCAATACGGCAGAAGGTAAGGAGTGGCTTAGAATCTACCACCAGACTCTGTTAGGGGGCCTCCGGAAAGCGACCCGAAAGCCCACCAATTTGGCTAAAGTAGGGAATGGGCAGCAGGAGAAGTCTCCTGAATCTCCTGCTGCCTTTTTAGAAAGAATAATAGAGGCTTTCCGCACCTATACTCCCTTAGATCCAGAAGCTGAGAAAAATAGGGCAGCAGTAATAACATTTTTTGTTAATCAGTCTTCTCCAGATATTAGACGTAAACTCCAGAAAATAGAAGGGCTAGGAGAAAAGCCCCTTCAGGATGTATTAGAGGCGGCTGAGAAGGTGTACAACAACAGGGAAACTGCAGAGGAGAAACAAGTCAAAGTAGCCCGGAGACAAACTCAGGAATTAGCCAAGGTCCTCCTTGCTAATAAGGTCAAAGAGCCTAAGGAAAGAGAAAGACGCCTCCACCATCTAGCGGTAGCTAATCAACAAAGAATTTCAGGAAAAGAAAGACTCCGCCTTAGAAAAGACCAATGTGCTTATTGCAGGGAAATAGGGCATTGGGCTTGAGAACCCCCCAAGAAGCCTCTAAGAGGTATGAGATCTGAGCCACGGGCCTCAGTCTTAGAACTCAGCAGTATTGAGGACTAGGGAACTCAGGGCTTGAACCCCCTCCCAGAGCCCCGGGTAACCCTGAAAGTGGAGGGGATCCCAATTGACTTTGTAGGAGACACAGGGGCACAACATTCGGTGCTTCTACACTCACAAGGCCCCCTGAGCACTCAAAAATCGTGGGTGCAAGGGGCAACTGTGATCAAAAAATATGCATGGACTACCCGAAGAACTGTAGACTTAGGCGCGGGCTGGGTATCCCAGGTTTTCATGGTCATCCCTGATTGCCCATACCCTTTACTTGGAAGAGACTTATTAACAAAAATGGGAGCACAGATCTCCTTCAAAAAGGGTGGAGTCATAGTCCAAGACTCGGAGGGAACCCCAATCCAGGTCTTGACCCTGAGGCTAGAAGATGAACACAGACTCTATGAAGAGTCTACTAGCGGCTCACTATCTACTCATATGAACATATGGCTAGAAAACTTTCCTCTTGCCTGGGCAGAAAAGGGGGGACCAGGACTGGCAGCCCACTGACCCCCTATCATTGTAGAGCTTAAGCCCATGGCTGAGCCATTAGAATATGGCAATACCCAATGCCCCTAGAAGCAAAGCGGGGAATTACACCTCATATCAGGAAGCTATTAAAACAGAAGATCCTGATTCCCTGTCGGTCAGCCTGGAACACTCCTCTGTTGCCAGTAAAAAAGCCACTGACTAATGATTATAGGCCTGTCCAGGACTTAAGAGAAGTCAACAAACGGGTTTTGGACATACACCCCACGGTCCCCAACCCGTACATGCTCCTAAGTGCTTTAACACCAGACAGGACTTGGTACACTATTCTCGATCTAAAGGATGCATTCTTCAGTTTACCATTGGCTCCCAAAGCCAACCGATGTTTGCATTCGAATGGAATGACGAGGAACATGGAATTCACAGCCAATTGACCTGGACAAAACTTCCCCAAGGCTTCAAGAATTCTCCAACCCTCTTTGCTGAAGTTCTGCATTAGGACTTAAGTGAGTATCGTAGGGAGCACCCTAACCTCACTCTTCTCCAGTATGTAGATTACCTGTTAATTGCAGCCACCACTGAAGAAGACTGTCTTCAAGGCACCAGAGACCTACTGGACACCCTAGGAGCTCTGGGGTACCGAGCATCAGCTAAGAAGGCTCAGATCTGCCAACAGACTGTAAGTTACTTGGGTTACAATCTCCAGGATGGGCAGAGATGGCTCAAGTTGGCTAGAAAAGAGACTGTGCTTAAGATTCCTACTCCAACCTCGACTCGAGAGGTGTGGGAATTTCTGGGTTCAGCAGGGTTTTGTCACCTGTGGATACCTGGTTTTGCTGGAATAGCTAAATCCCTATACGAGGCTACAAAAGGGAACGTACCCTTTTCTTGGCGGGGGGTGACTGAAGAGGAGGCGTTTAAAAATCTCAAAGAAGCTCTCCTCTCATCATCAGCCTTAGGTCTCCCGGACATGACCAAATCATTCTGCCTCTATGTTGATGAGCATGGGGGAATAGTCAACGGAGTGTTAACTCAGTCCATTGGCCCTTGGACCAGACCAGTAGCCTATTTATCTAAGAAGTTAGACCCCATGGCATCCAGTTGGCCTCCCTGCCTCAGAATTATTGCAGCCACTGCTGTACTAGTAAAAGATGCAGACAAGTTAACCTTAGGCCAGGAACTTCTAATTACCACCCCACATGCCATTGAAGGGATCCTTAACAACCACCAGACCGGTGGGTTAGCAATGTAAGGCTGACCCACTACCAGAGTCTCCTCCTCAATATGCCCCGTGTATGGTTCCTGCCCAAAGCATCCCTCAACCCAGCTACCCTGCTGCCCAACCCTGACCTAGATGCACCTCTACATGACTGCACCGAGATAATAGCGCAGGTGCACAATCTCTGACAGGACCTGACTGACCAGCCTCTTCCAGAGACCGATGAGACCTGGTTCACGGATGGGAGCAGTTTCATAAAAGATGGACACAGGTATGCAGGGGTGGCGATAGTTACAGAGACTGAGACTGTATGGGCAGAGCCTCTCCCTGCAGGAACATCAGCCCAAAAAGCAGAGCTAATCACTTTAACCCAGGCCCTCACCCTGGGAAAAGGTTTAAAGCTCAATATTTACACTGATAGCCGGTATGCCTTTGCCACGGCCCATATACACGGGGCAATATACCAAGAAAGAGGCCTTCTTACAACAGAAGGAAAAACCATCAAAAATAAAGAAGAAATTTTGGCACTCCTAAAGGCCCTGTGGGCACCGCTCCAGCTTGCCATCATACATTGCCCAGGCCATCAAAAAGGGAACTCTGCTATCACCAGAGGGAATCGGAGAGCTGACCAAGTGGCAATGTCCATTGCCCTAACTACAGTTCCCGAAACAGCCGTGGCCTCCTTAGACATGGCTCCTCCAATCTTACCCCCAACCCCGAATTATACACCAGAGGACAGGGAATGGATCAACACAATTCCCCAAGCCCATGCCCCAGCCAAGCACCAAGGGTGGGCACTTACTGCGGATGGCAAAGCATTGTTACCTGCCAAATTGGGCAGCGAAATTCTGCAGAAAATCCACTCTACTACTTACCTGGGGTCATGAAAAATGAAAGACTTAATTTGTCACACTAAAATTAAATTGCAGAACCAAAACTCTATCATTGATAACACAGTTACAGCTTGCAGAATTTGTGCTATAACTAATCCTGTATCTAGTTCCCGATCACCAGGTACCAGAGAATGTGAAACTGTACCAGGTGTGTATTGGGAAGTGGACTTCACAGAAGTGAAACCAGGCAAGTACGGGTACAAATATCTCCTTGTATTCGTGGACACTTTCTCTGGGTGGGTTGAAGCATTCCCCACCAAGAGAGAGACAGCACAGACAGTTGCAAAAAAGATTATTGAAGAAATAGTCCCTAGGTATGGCCTTCCAACCTGGATAGGATCAGATAATGGACCAGGATTTACTTCACAGATAGTTCAGAGCCTGGCAGATGCTATGGGGACTAA